>CAUYQG010098710.1:0-27814 GCA_963574415.1 Tarsius wallacei
TTAATCTATATAAACTATTTTAAAAAACCTATCTCTATAAATTTCTAAAATCACATCAAGAGAACCTGTGACTTGCACTAAGTCTCCTCAATGTGACTCAAAGTTAAACTTACATTGTTTAAAAGCAAAAACCATAAACCGTGGAAAATGGGAACAATAGACTCCCAAGTTCAGCTGTGTACGTTTCAGTTTCAGAGTTTTCTGTTAGAGCCAGCAGGAGCCTTTCCTGGTTGCAGTGCCAAGTGGAAAAGGAGGGAGGGAATAGGGTCAACAGCTCCCGAACACATCCTAGTGGTCTTGGGGCCAACGGCCCTTCCTGATCCCTAACACTCAGTGGGCCTCCATGGCTGGCTCCCAACACCATTCCCTAGTAGTTGAGAGTTGGCCTCAGGGGGCACTGAGCTGTCGCCAAGTGCAGACTGAGGGAACTTTGCTTATATCCACCCCACCTCAGAGAAAGTCCTGGCCTGAGGCAGAAAAGCTGACTTTCAGTGCACTTGAGGCAGAAGCTGTCAGAGTGTTCCAGGAACTGAGGGCACGAGCCATGTCAACCCAAAATTAGGAATTTTAGGATGGGTTAAAAGGATGAGGCTCAAGGCACCAAATGTGTCTGCTGTATAGATCAGGTTTTCTGGCAGACTCTGGAGCTCACCAACCAGTAGATTCCCTAACTCACTTAGCTACTCACCTAAGGTATAAATTGCCAATCTGACTTTAGAAAAAGGCAGTGACTGTTTTCCCAACCAAGTTCCCGTTAGGTCTTCCTCCATTCCACCCATTTCAGTTAACGGCCAGGACCCAGATGACACAATCATACTGTAGTTCATTTAAAAGATAGTGCCTTCAGTGTGTTCTAGTTCTCAATTTCATCTGTTTTATTAAATTATTAGAGAAGTTCTCTGCACTCACAACAGAACATTTTGCAGTTATGGAAATTTTTGGTTGAATTCTTCTGAGTATTTGAATTGTTTTCAAATGACTACTTAATCTGTATGTGGTGATGGAGTGACCCCCACCATCTCCAAGCAGCAGATATTAAATTATTAGAGAAGTTCTCTGCACTCACAACAGAATAGAATCCCTTATGGGTGCTTACTGTGTTCTGGGCTTTGTGCTTTCCCTATGCGCAGATAGCAAGGTGCGGTGGTAAGCTTACAAGTGTCAGCTTGCCAGATGGTGGGGGTGAAATGATGCATGATCCACTTGGAGAGGTGATACAGTTTTGGGGAAGAGAAACAAATTTGACCTCCTAGACTGTTAGAACTGAATCATTCTGCCCAGAACATTTTACTATACAGATGAGAATACTGAGGCATTTTCCCCATAATATGCAGAAGTAGTCATGTATTACTAGAAGGGTTAATTGCATTAGGTGGTTATGATGGGTGGAAGCACACTACCTAATGAACAGTGACACACTGAAATGATCCAGGTGAGAAAACTACCTTAGTGGTGGAGTTCAGATTCTTGTTGCTTTAGGAAATTGTCACATGCATTCTTTTACATGCATCTAGAGGCCTAGGTAATGGGTATATTCCTTGGATAATTAAATCATGAACTGGAAATCGCTGCTTCTTTGCTAGCATCTGGGTCTCGCCCTTTCAAGGTGAACTTTCCCTCTAATTTAATTTTATGACTGACTGGATGGAAGTCTGGTTTACTTAACTGTAAAATGGCTTGAATGATAGGAGGGGTTTGAATGGATTTGCACAAGTTATTAGCTGTGCAGCGAGAACAAACCTCATACAGCCAATTTTTAGATAATTATTTCATAAGGTTTTCATTTTCTTGATCCCAGATTATCTTACGTTTATTGAATGTTTACATTGTGTTAGACATTGCTCTCATGTTACATTGTAAAATGTTTTATACAGGTATTATCTCATTTAATTGTCACCACATTCCTAAAAGACCTATTACCATTTCTCTTTACAAACAAGGAAACGTGTAGCCCAGGAAGGTCAAAAGACTTTCTCCTGAGGCCACAAGAGTGGTACCTGATGGAGCATTGGGTCGCGCTTGGACAGTCTGCTTCCAAAGGCTCTTCTCCACCACAACATGTGGTGTAGGAACACCATGGTCATTGAATTTGATTGTGTGTCCACTGTCTTAGTCATTTGTGGAGAAAATTCACATTTCTAACCACATCTAGAGCCTTGCTACTCCAAGTGTGATTCTAGGACCAGCAGCATTGGCATCACCTGAGAGCTCTTTAAAAACGCAGAATCTCAGGACCTCCCCAGGCTGAATGAATCGGAATCTACATTTTAACCAGATCCCCAGGAATTCAGGATGCTGATTTAGTCTGAGAAACACTGGCACCCTAAAAGTTGGAAAACCCTTTCTTTGTGGTGGACCTTTGTATTCCAAAGCAAGAGCCGTAGTACTGGTAGGCCCAGATGGAAAACTACATCTCTTGACTACCAGAAGTATGGCCTTGCCTTGTTGCCCAATTTTACTGTGCTTTGCTTTCCTTCTCTGAACCCCTGAGCTCCTTGTTTTATTAGCATCTTTTGGTTGCTGTGAAGATTAAGGGAAAGAATGACATAAAGCACTAAGCAGAATGTTTGAGATTTGGTCAGTGCTCAAAAAGTATCATTATTTGTAGTTTGGAGTATAATAACTTCATACTCTTGTCCTCAGTCCTTGAACTCCAGAGATTTAGAGTATCTAGGAAGAAACAGACAAATAAATGCATCCAGTGTTTGAGGCATGTTTTAGGACCCAACAATTTCTCACAGGCTACTGATGTTAGTTCTTTGTTGATATTGGTATGACAATCCTTGGTCCTGTTTGATGGTAAGCTGGATGGATTTGGCAGAAGTTGCAGAGAATCTTAAAGTGTGGAGGGAAATAGAAGTCACAGCTCATGTCTACTGAATGCTGAGTACAAGCCAAGCTGCCCTGTGTTAAACATTTTGCTTTCACTGCACTTGCAGAAACTCCAGATGATGTTGTGGCTATTGCTGCTTCCATTTTACAGAGGAAGGAACTGAACTTGCTCAAAAGTTCACAGAGGAGGGAAAACAAAACTTGCCCAAGTATTAACAGAGCTGCAATTATAAGCTAGATTTGGTAAACTATGGCCTGCAGTGGGCCTATAGCCTGTTTCTGTATGACCACACCAAGAATGATGGCTATATATTTAAATGATTTGGAAAAAAAATCCCAAGAATAGTATCTTGTGACATGTAAAAATGATGTGAAATTCAAATTTCTGTGCCTATATAATGTTTTATTGGCACACAACCATACTCATTCATTTATGTAATGTCCATGGCTTCTTTCGTGCTAGTTGTGAAGAAACTGTATGGCTCACAAAGCCTGCAGTAGTGAATATCTGGACTTTTACAGAAAACGTTTGCCAATCCCTCTTACAATCCATAGTCATTGGGATCCAGGATAGAGTTCTTGACTGCTATTTTCTAGGGCTTCTCAGTACAGCCAGTAAACATTTCATTTCCCTGACTTCCTCCCCATCCCCCCTTCTCCTAAATTTCAAAGTAATTGCTCAAGTATTAAAGAATCGTTTTAAGATTTGGAAGGCAGAATCCTAATAACTGTCCAGTTGCTGGTGGTATAACCCAGTGGTACCCAATCTTTTTGCCATCAGGAACTGGTTTCGTGAAAGGCAATTTTTCCATGGATGGGGGTGGGGTGGGATGGTTTTAGGATGAATCAAGCACGTTTCATTTATTGTGCAGATCAGTGGCAGCATTAGATTCTCATAAGGAGTGTGCAACCTAGATCCTCATGTGCACAGTTCACAAAACGTTTGCACTCCTGCAGCTCACCTCCTGCTGTGCAGCCTGCTTCCTAACAGACCACATGGACTGGTACTAGTCCATGGCCTGGGGTTGAGGATCTCCCTGGTGTAGCCTACACTAAATGTTATTTTGCCTGCTCTGTTAGTGGATAACTCAGTGGCCATCCTCCCCAAGGTTGAACGGAAATTGTTGAAGATGTTTCCTCACTAGAGAGATCATGGGGGATTGCAAGGCACAGGGGAAGCTGAAACCACTGAAAAGAAGCCCATCTGAGGGTTTTTGCTCTGTTCTAAAATCAAGGGATAGAAGAACAAGATGAGAGGGGAAAATAGCTTCTGCAGATCCTTGTTCTCATCAAAGGACAATGAAAGTGTTGGGAATAGTTGAGGAGGCTTTTCCCCTAGTGTGTTCCTTGTGGGCTCCTTCTCCATCACCATTTCCTCCTAGGGTTTCTGGAAGATTCCTGCTTTCCTGTACATGCTCCTGCCTATCAGGGAAGATGAAAGGAGCAATTGAAGATGGTCTATTCAGAAAACAGAATGCTAATGCTAACCACAGACAATGATGTGCATTCCTCTACCTACCCACTTGGGTTGTCTAAGACAACCACAGTATGAATACTCTCAGAAGGTGGGCTTAGGTCACCTTGCTTATGATCTTATAGCACTCCAGCAACCCTTAACCTCTGACTGACACATTTGCAAATTGTTCTTCACACATTGTAGCTTAGTGGTTCCCAAAAGCTGACCTGAGGACCAGGAGAAATTGAGGTTCCGTGTGTAACGTTCATCAATCTATACTGAAATGGGCGCAGTAAAGACTGTGTAACAAAGCCAATTTTATTTCGCAATTTTAGGGACTGCACTTTTTTCAAAATGTGCGTTCTTCTTTTTACCTTTGAAGATTTATTTTTTGAGATGGCATTCTTATTTTTTTGTACATTCCTCTCCTTTATGAAATGATGGTTAGAGCTCCTGATGATTTTCTATTAGTTGTGAATATGGATCCTGTATCCTTGGTGACTCTGTTTCCTCATTTGATACACAGGGATAATCATGCCTATCTCCTATGGTTGTTGGGAAGATCATATCCATATATGTAAAACATTTAGAACAGTCCCTGGCACATAGTAAGCACTACATTAATGTTACCTGTTATTTTTTCATTTTATTTTTCATGTTAAAACTTAGCAAAAGAAGAAGTTGACAACGCTATGCTGGTACCTCCAAGATTTTGGGGTCATTATGTGGGTTCAAGAATTCTAAAATCTAGGAACTACTACTTTGTCTTTTAAATTCACAACAGCTTTATTAAACAGATCAAGGAACCTAAATTCAGAGAGACTTGCAGGCCCTCAGAAAGTGTTGCAGTCATTGCTGATGGCCCTAAGAAAAAGGACAATAGTGCAGGGTTGTCTAAGATCCTCTAGGATCCTTTAAGGAAGCAGGTTTTTAATATGCAGATTTTTTTTCTTTTTCTTTTTACAATTGTGTTCAGCTTCATTTATGGTGAACAAGTTTCTCAACCTGTGTGTCTCTTCACACTTGCCTAGGTATACTTAATGTGCTCAATTATCAAATGCCTTCTCATATTCCTTCTCAGTAGTTCTTTCTAAATGTGCCAGGAATAACCCCCTGTAGCATTAGAGTCCTACAAGCATTAGGAATTTCTTAAAAAGAGATTGGTTCCGATAGGCTCGATTAGGCAGACAAAGGTTAAAAGCCAGTTTATACCTTAAGCTGTAAGTACCTTAAACACTTGTAATTTCAGCCAATCTAAGGAATACACAGATGACTGCTGGTGTCTAGATCTTTGACTTGGTTAACAAGGGTCTTGTTCATGTTATATGATTTGAAACAGGTGGTTTTCAAAAGGGGCTGTTATGATTGACTTCCTTCTCTTCACTCCATTTTCATCTCAATTTTAAGAGCTAAAGTTGAGACATTTGAAACTGTCAGAAATCTAGAAAATAGAGGTCTGATTGTAGAGGTTTTATTAATACAGGGTTGACATATATTAAGTGAGCAGTAGATATGGAACCTCTATCCTCCCATGGGAACACCTTCTATACCTATGAGAAGAAATGAATTTCAGTTCAACTTTCCACCTATTTTTCTGGTCCCCTTAGAAGAGTCCTTTTCCCTTCTACCTTCCCACCCTCCAATGAATGGAAGAGGAGGTATTGCTGATCTGGATGGTCACAGCTTGAGTCTTGAGTCACACATTGCTGGTAGGTCAGGTCATTTTGTGTTAACTAGTTCCTGCCCATGTGCTGAAGATCTCTTGCTCTCCTAGTTTATGTGTAGTCAAGTGGCCTGGGCAAGACCCATCATGTCCACTGTCCGTTTCAACTCCCTGTGTCTTCAACTGGATGGGTAAGCCTCATTGGGTCTACTCCTTCTAACCATCTAAGATTCAAAGGAGAGTAGGTCTCCTGGTCCAGATAATTCCCCAGCCCAATGGACTAGAAATATTACATGCATGCTATTCAGTAGAAAACTATAATGATTAAAACATTTGAGCAAATAAGATTCATGAGACCAAGTTCATGCATAGTGCTGTGTAACCCAACGCAACTTGCCTAACAAGCCTCAGTTCTTGATTTGTATAATAAATATAGTAGTTGTACCTTTCATGTGAGATTTTTATGTAGATTAAATAAGGTTATCTCTGTAAGTATATAGCTAAATGTTTGTAGTTAATAAATGTTAGCTGTTATTACCATCATTTTGTACTTTAGACTTAGATTTTAAAGGGCCTCCAAAATGCATGACTTATAAACAGCTTAGTGTAACTCTCATTTTGTATGTGATCTCACTTTCACAAAGGATTGCATAGACCTATCTATTCTTAGAGCAGTCTCTCACTTTCCTTCTGTGGTATCTGGTCCATTAATTATTGTGCTCATGAGGTAGGTTCCTATGATAACCTCTGTATCTGTTAGCTTTAGCTGTATAACAAACCTCTCCACAACTTAGTGGCTTCTTAGAACAAGAATTATTTTTTAGTTCATGATTTTGTCAGTTGGAAATGTGGGCTGAACTCAGCTGACTTGTTCTGTTGGGCTTTCTTGGGCTTACTCACGATTTTGCAGTCACTGGCAGGAGCTGGTTGATCTAGATGGCACCACTCACATGTACAGCGGCTGGTGCTGGCAGTCAGCCAGGGGGTGGGTGAGAGTGACTGAATCACATGTCTCTACCAAGCTAGCTCAAGCTTATTCACATGGTGACAGCCTCAGAGTTTCTAAAAGCAGCAATAAAGGGCAAGCCCCAATGTGCAAATACTTTTTGAGACTCTATTTGTGTCACTTTTGCTAACATCCCGTTGGCCAAACAAGTCACATGGCAAAGCCCAGAGTAAGTGTGGGACAGGACTATCCAAGATCATAGATACAAGTAACCATTATTGCAACACTATGCCAATCTCCCTTCTTTGGGGAGTTTGAGTGGAAATATTTTACATTTAAGCATTTGGTTGATACAAAGTTTCTTTTTTAAAAAATTTTATTTTTATATTTAATTGACACATGATAATTGTACCAAGATTTCTTTTTCTAATCCTTTGTTGGATATGATACTTTAATATGCCTGGCATCTGGTTGCTACCCTTGGATTTTATTGTTGACATGTTTTTCTTTCCTTTAATCTTTTATTCCTTTTATTTAGGAAATTATGGTTTGCTGCAGGACATAGTTCTTTTTATAGGAGAAACAGCTGTGATGTCATAACAGCACAGTTCCTTAGGGATATGCATTTATCCCCATGCATTTGGAAACATGATCCACCATCCATTTGTTCATTTCTATTTTGGTTTCTGGCTTCATATTGAATCAGAGCAAATATGTGAACCAAAAAATATATTAGTTGATAAATTAATCTTTAAAAATGTTAACACTATTTTCTTTTGATTTCTAGTTATTGAGCTATAGTAGGTGAGAAGATGTTAAAAAAAGATTTGTTTTCTATTATAAGGGTCAGTTTGAATTAAGTTGCATAAAACCAAGCAAGGCACAGAATAATATGAGTTTTCAGATATCAGAAACAGTTCAAGCTTTTTATAAGAGCAGTGTTTAAACTGAAACTTTCTTTTTTTTTGTAAAAACAAATAGCAATAATATGACTAGTAACTGAAAAAGGAAATAAATGGATTACTTAGAGTTCAAACAAAACATTTTCAATGAAGAATTTCTCAGTGGAAAATTTAGATTCTTATTGAATCTGTATACAATTATATCTTACTCCCCAAACAAAACAGAGTTTCAGTGATAAATGCTTTTGGACAGCAGAAAGATTCAATTCAGTTCATTTCAAGATGAGGATTTATTTGTGAAATTAGAAGAAAATAGTTTCCAACAAGAACCTGGGGGAGTCCTACCTGTCTTTAGCTCCTCTGTTGGTGTTTCACCCAGCAGTATCTCAGAGATGGAGGTGCTTCTTACAAGGATGAGAAAAATGGCAAGTGGAGCAGAAATTAATTTGTATTTAAGGTCCAAACACCTACATGAATCCTTAATCTGCTTTTTTATGATTTTAGGGGAATTTATTGAATCATTTAGATTGGAAGAAATCTCTAGTGGGTCATCAAGTTCCCTCTTCTTATAATGACAGTGCTGATTTTATTATCCTTAAAGCAGTTCTGATAGATGGGTGTCAAGCCTGCCTCATGTTTCATTCATTTAAAAATGCATATTCACTACTCTGATGAATGTATTTAATGTGTAGGAGACAGCCTGGGAGCTGCCTATATGCCCGGGAGACCTTTTCTGAGTTCCTGACACACAGTATCCTCTGGAAGAGATGCCAAATATGTAGCATATTAAGCCTTATATTGATACCATCAAGCCCAGTTTGCTTTTGGTTTCTGACAATTGAGAACATTTTTCTCCAGTGTATGTAGGGACCCAGTATACTGTCTGTTCTGAGATGATGATAGATCATTCCCTATCATATACTTTTGTCCTGTATACTTCCAGAGACCTGTCCTCCCCTCCAATAGAAAGAGCCTGCTTGGAAGACTAATTATTAACCAAAAAGTATTTTGGGGTAGGGTAGCTATAATGTCTACAGAAGTTTGTGAGACACAAAGAGGTACAGTACACAGTCCTTACACACCAGAAATTTATGGGCTATTTGAGAAGATTCCTGAGGTGTATTTGGGAAGAAATGAGACTGATCTCTTTGAGCAGTGAATGAAAATCCAGACCATTATTTTATGGTTCCATTTAGTGAACAATACATAATTATACCTAATCATGTTATACTGGATCCTGACAATAGCGAGTGCCTAATTATGCAGTAGAGCTACTGCTAGGACAGTTTCTAATAAGGGGTTTGTTGTTTCAAACATCTGTAAGTACCAAAGGTATAAGAACAGGGGAGATGAATAAGAACTGGCTCCCTCAAGGACAAAGAAGACTGTTAGGGCTGGGCCTTCAGGTGTTAAAATGACTCATCCAGTCATTGCCTAAAAGCATGCATCGAGGCAGGATAGCATAGCCGTTGAGAACTCAGACCTATTTTGAGTCCTGGTTTTACCAATGACTAATTCTATGACAAGGACCTTACCCTCTCAGAGCCCCAGTGACTCCAACTGTAGAGTAGCGAGAGGTATAGAACCTGATTTATAGGTATGTGTGAGTTTCAGAGGAGCCAGTTGAATTATACTGCCTAGGACAGAGCTAGACATTCAAGGTAGTATGAGTAACTATATTTGATGGCGGAGGTATTGGGGTAGAAAAGCCACTGTGGAAGCACATGGGTGGGGTAATGAAAAATTTTCTTGAAGGAGGTATATTTGAAAACAAATGAAAAAGAACATTAGGTTGAAGGAAGATGAAGAGTCAATGTTTTGAAGCAAGCGTAAGTTCCTCTGGGGTGTGGAGACGTGGTTGAGTAGCAGGAGCATATAGCTGGCTATTTTGTTTTGGGGAACACCTTTAAATATATTTGGTGGGGACCAATTATATGGTCTTAGAGACTAAGTATAGGCATTAAACTTGCTCTAGTAGACAACTATAAACTCTAATAGTGATGATGACCTCAACTCCCATAGTGGTGATTAACAGGTCTTGAATGCTATTATATTATTGTGTGTCCAATTCTATGATGGATCCTTTATATTAGGTATATTATATATAATATGTATATTATCCTCACAATAATTTTTATTTGTATTATGTGGGTCAGGCCAGCTTTACAAATGAGGAAACTGATGCTCTGAGTGATTAAGTAACATGGTTAAGGTCACACAGCTATCCAGTGGCAGAACTGTGACTTAAACCCACACAGTATCTTGTGAGATGTGGTCCCTGTGTTCTAGCAGAGGTTGGTTGGCCATCCAGGCCTACACTCTGCTGGATATTAAGCAATCAGGGGCATGACTCAGTGGAAGTAAGGAGGAGGAGAGACTGAGGCCAGGGACTGGAGCTGGAGGAGTGTTAAGGAGCAGCTGTGATTTGTGTCAGAGGTTCTGAGGATGTTGGTAAAAGGCAGGCCCTGGGGAGGAGGAGAAAGGGGCAAATCCATGAGATCTTAGAAAGACCAAAGTAGGAGAATTGGCAGTTGAATGCCTGGGAAGGTCAAGAGAGGAGAGTCAATGGCAGCTTTCAGTTTTTCCTCCTGCTTGGTGATAACTCCAAGGTAGACAAAGCCAATCCACTGCCTTGGGGCCACTTTGTTAACAACACCACAACCCTCCTTTCATCCCTTCCCCCTCACCCTTCCTTCCATCCTTCTCACTCCACACTTAGCTGTCCAGGATGAAATTTGGTCCTTATGACTCTTTTTTTTTTTTTTTTTGAGTTGGAGTCTCACTCTGTCGCCCAGACTGGAGTGCAGTGGCACGCTCCCGACCACCGCAGCCTCGACCTGCTGGGCTCTGGCGATTCTTCCACCTCAGCCTTTCAAGTAGCTGGAACTACAGGCATGCGCTACCATGCCCGGCTAATTTTTTGATTTATTGTAGAGATGAGTTCTTGCCAAGTTGCCCAGGCGGGTCTCGAAACCTCGGGCTCAGGCAATCACTCACCTCAGCCTCCCAAAGTGCGGGAGTACAGGCTAAGCCACCGAGCCCAGCTCCTTATGACTCTTTAAACTTTGATGAACAGAAGCTGAAAGCAAAACAACAAAACAAAATAAGAATATACCCAGGGGAACTCAAATCATTCTGTAAAAAAGATACCTGTATATGCATGTTTATTGTAGCATTATTTGCAATAGCAAAAATATGGAACCAACCAACCAGCGAAAGAAGACTGGATAAAACAATGTGGTACATATACACAATGGGATATTACACAGCCATAAACAAGGACAAAATTATGAACTTTGCTGCAACTTGGATGGACTTAGAGTCTATAATACTGAGTGATCTATCATAGAAACAAAGAACTGAGTTTTACATGTTCTCACTCATAAGTGAACCTTGAACAATTATCATAATACTATAAGAAAGGGATTGGCAATAGTGGGAAACTGCCAGGGGAGTGAGAGGGGGTGGGATTGGTAGTAGCAGGAAACTGCTGAGGGGATGGGGGCACACCTCATCAACAAAGGAACCTGAATAATGAAGCATTTGTATCCCTAACCCTGAATTGTACCCCACATCTTTAAAATAAAAAAATTAAACAAACAAACAAAAACAAAATAGGGAAAGAAAACCCATGTCACATAAATGCTACAAACTTTTTTATTGCAGAAAAACTAGAGACTCCAGGAATCCTTTTGCTTCATTTTACTCTTTCAGATTGTGCCTCTGGTAGAGATTGGCAGTTATGAGGAAAGAAAGTTCCAGTTGGTTACTGCCAACATGTTAAAAAGCTATTGATTTCTGCATGCTTATTTGTATTTAGTCTATCATACTGAATAGCTTCTCAGTTAATTTTCTGGTGTTTCTCATTATACAATCATACCTTCTTTAAGAAGTGATGGTCTTCATCTTACTTTCTAATAATTATTTAAATTGTTTTTATTTCCTGACATTGTTTTGTTTATAATACCAGTTATTTTAAAAAGTTAGCTGGAATGATGAAAATGGTGTTAGGTTTTTTGAGCACCAGTAGGAAGAATGGACTGGAAATCAGAAATGCTAAAGGTGGAGTGAATGATCAGAAAGCTACTGCAAGGGAATTGTGGTGTTACAATGCCCAGGGAGACTGAAATGAAGGAAAACAAAAACAGTCACAAGACAAAATTGAATGACTTTGTTATTGTGGGCAGCGTACAAAAGATGACTTTTAGGTCTCAAGTTCAAAGTCCAGTGGTCTAATTGACAGTCACCAGGAATGTTGCTAGTTTATTGATAGATTTTGAAATTTATTGAAATCTATTCATCTGAAAAGTGAAAGGATGGAAATTAATTAGAATTTTCAGTTTATAAGAACAGTTCCAGGAATGTGCATTCAAAAGAAATTGGCAGGTATTTTAATTTCTTCAATATTACCATGGTCTGACTCTTAATCTAGCTAGAGGCAAAATATCACATAACAATTTCAATTTATAAATGTTTTTTCTAGTTGCCAAAGCAATTTTACATATAGTGTCTCATCTGGGCTTCAACAACTCTGTGAGATGGATGATGCTAGAAGGATCTAACATTTGTCTAGCAAGGTACATCTTGCAGAGCACTTCCACCTACAGCACTTCACTTAGTGCTCACACACATTAATTTTCAACATACACACACAACATTAATCTGATTGTGGTTATCTCAACATAGATTTTCTTTTCTGTTTTTGGAAATGAAATTCCCCACAGCAAATGCGCACCCATGTCTTGTGCATGCTCTGAACCCCTCTTCATTTTCCAAAATCTTGTACAGTTAGGACATTGTCTTTGCCCCTTCTCCACAAGGACGGAGGTGGAGTGGAGAAAGGCTGAGCAAGGTAACTCAAGCAGGGAGGACCCAGCCCGGTAGCCTTTGGTGTGTGTGTGTAAAGGTGGATTGTGGAGAAGAACTTTGGCATAGCCTTATCATCTTTGGCCTTTTCCCAAAGTGAAGACTGTGGAGAAAATGGCTATTGTGTGAGCATGGGTAGTGTGCTGTTGAGAGGATGACATTTCCTATGAAAATACACATAAGCACCTGGAGAGGCTCTGTATTCCTTTCTTAGACAAACTTACTTCCCTGGATTTTAGAAGACGGAAGAGGAACACTCATCTGGTTGTTTGCAGGGTCTTTCAGTGAAGTGTGCCTGATTTTGCAATGGAACTCAAAGGTCAGTGTCACAGAGGCCAAGAGAGGAGAAAACTTAAAGGAAGTAGGTCATCACTGTCAGCATCTGCCAGAGAAGCAGAACTGAGGGAAGGACATGGCTTCAGAGAAGTTATTCACTGGTGCCCTGTGAGAGTCTCATTTTGGGTGGTTGGGGTGGAAGGGAAGGAAAAAGGTGAGACCACAGAGGCACCAGACATGAGTTACTTGTGTGGGGCATTTGGCTATGAAAGATTGAAGGAAAAAAAATGTAAAAACACATATAAAACACACATATATTCTTGTTAAACTTCAAACAATTCAGGAGCACATAAGCCATGCAAGACTTCTTTTTGTTTTTGTCTCAGCCCTATCCCCTGTGCATAATGGAGAACATGTGCTCTTCTAGGTTGGTAAACATTTTAGAGAGAGGAGTGAGATTCATGATGATGTCAGTCATGAGTGCAAGGAGCAAGCATGGAAGAAAGAGACAAGGTCAAGTAGGGATGCATGTTTGTGCAGGTGCCTGGGGATAGTATGTGTGGTTTTATTTGCATGGGTATATGTCTGTGTATGTTGATTCATACACATGCATTCCAAGAGAGATGATGAGGATAACCAGCTCTTCATCTGATATGGACATGGAGGCAGAAAGAGTATTTAGGTAGCATTGACTCTTGCAGTGGAGGTAGGGGTTGCTTAAGGAGCTTTCTGCCTGTTCAGATCAGGTCATCTGCAGAGTGAGCATGATGGAGATGAGACTGGGGTTCCCAAGAGAGAGACACTATCCAGATGTTCATAAGAAGAGAAAATGAGACATGCTGAGGAGAGAGAAGGTACAGATCAAAGTGCAGAGCTCAAATTTGTACTGGCCCTACCCTGTGCAGTTCTGCATTGCCCTTCAGTAGCATTGAGTGGCCTGGGAGCTGAGCAGCTGGGAGAGGCAGTGTGGGGAGCATGCACAGCAGGCATGACAAAGGCCAGGGATAAAGGAGTGGAAATTGTTGTGGGGAGCACTGGGAAGTATTTTACTTTGGGGTTGTGGTGAGGTGGCAGAGTAATGAAGCCAGGAGGAGGCTAATGGGCGGGTGCAGTGGGAAGGTTGAGTGATTGTAGGTCCTGGTGTTGAGAGCAGAGAGCAAAGGAGTGAGAGAAATGGTGAGTGAGGAGCCTCCATTCAGAGAGGGGGACCATGGAGTTAGAGCATTTCAAAGCCAGCTCTTGAATTAATGACATTCATGTTCAACTGGCTATGGAATTTCAGGTGTAATATAGCAACTAGATTAAAGCAGAAAAGCATGCCAGCGCTTACTGTGGTATATCAGCCCCTGCCTCTCAAATTTGTTTACCAAAATTTCCTTGTTCCTTAAGGATTCCTAACTAAGTGTCATTTCTGAAATTGATGTGTATTTGAAGAAGCCTCAATTCCTCTTTGATACTGAATATTATAGTAGCTCTCTGATGTGTGAAATCCTTTCATTCTGCTAGGTGTGACACAACTTGACTTTCTCCTAAGTAAAAACATGACTCATAGCACATCTTTGTATTGTCCCTAATTTTTGTTTTTATAAAAACTAATCTTCATCTGTTGAGTTATCCATGTTGACCCTTGTGCTGTGCACAGAATCATGACCATTTTTGCATTTTAGGTTACTGGGTTTGGCTGACTTGAACCGAACACAAAGATAAACTTTTTTTTTTGCAGCCTTTTTTCTGCCTGCCCCAGAAGGTTCTGGCTCTCTCTCACTGTCAGCCCCTCCTCCCACTCAGGAGAAGGCTCTGCCCTTACAGAGTAGTTCTCTTGGCGTTTGAGGTAACATAACCATGACAGGAGTGAGGGATGGATTGATAGGTGGGTAGCACATGAAAGGAGTTTTTCTAGGGTTTTTGAAGTCAAGGGTGTGAGGGTAGCTTCACGTGGTGAGGGAAAGGGAATTTTATTTAAGTAATGATGTGGAATAATGTATTCCCTTCACAATAATTGAGAGGTACAAAGTACTTAAGTTACCCTGAAGTTACTGGCTGGTTGCTTTTTTTGCCTATGATGTCTCTCTGTGACTGGTGACTGGACCACATGGGTCTTAGTGTCACTGGGGCTATATTAGAATCATCACTTTCCAGTGTAGAGTAGACGGCATTAAAAGGGGAGCAACCCCAGGACCACTAAAATCACACAGTGGTAGTCCAGCAGACCCACCAGGTGACTAACAACCAAAAGGTTGTTTCCTTATGGTTGTTGCTTTTCACGTTACCTTATCACCTATGATCTTCTTTTGGAAACAAATCTTCTTTCTATTACAGAACTTAATACACAATTTTCCACTTCCCTAAAATTTTATTAAGTGCTTTATGGAACAATTCACGTAAGTCTAATTTTCCAGGTTGTCGACTGTGCAGCATAATGACCTCATATTTTTCATCTAGTTTCATGCCATTATTTATATGAAGAAGTAGTTGCTTTGCATTCAAATTAGGCATATGTGAAAACTGAACATGTTTTTTCTTCTACAATTTTAGATCTAAAGCACTGTTGTTGCTTTATGTTGGTGCTGTCTGTCTAATAAAATATAATGTAAGTCTTATGTGTATTTTAAAATTTTCTAGTAGCCACAATAAAAAAGTATAGGAAGAACCAGGTGAAATTAACTTTAATAACATATTATTTAGCCCAATTTATCCAAAGTTTTATTATTTAAACATGAAATAAATTTTACAGTGATATTTTACTTTTTTAGTTTTATTTATTTATTTATGCTACAATGGCTGGTGTGTATTAACACTTACAGCAAATATCAATTCAGACTATCTACGTTTCAAGTGCTTGATAGCCAGTTATGGCTAGTGGTTGTCACACAGACCAGCATAGGACTATTTTACGGTCATGATTACCTGGAAACCAGTTTGGCTGCTAAGTTCATTCTGATTTACTGAGTATGTTTGATGCAGTCTGGATGAGGACACTCATGGGAGTAGCAGAGAATTGTTTAGTCATTGAGATGAATAATTCATTCATTCATTTATTCTTTCCATTCTCTCACTCATTCAAAAAACACTGAGAATCAGGTCTTATGCTTATTCTAGAAATAATGAAGATGCAAGAAACAGTTCTTATTTATGAAAAAGGCAATGCCTAGTGGAAGAGACAAGCATGTAAACAAATAACTATAACTATAGCACAATATAATAAAGCACTATACTAGAAACAGAGACAGACGAAGTGTTATGGGATTTATAGTTGGAAAAATTAGGTTAGAGTCCTACTTCATGCTATGCACCAAATTATTTTTTTAAAGTGGACTAAAAATAGCAATGTGCAGTTTTGGTCCTTAAAAATTATAAGCACAGATGCATGGGTTAAGAACAGCAAATGTGTACAGCACGGTTTTTTTTTTTTTAAATTTTAATAGCTTTACAGGGTAAAAATAATTTGTGGTGACATGACATGGTTGCATTATATAGTGATGAGGAAGTCTGGGCTTTAAATGTACCCACCACCCCCACCTGTGCACATTGCATCTGACAGGTGATTTTTTTGTTCTTCCACCCCTCACCCACCTCCCCATTCTGAGTCTCCAATGTTCGTATACCATTCTATATGTCTTTGCAGATCCTTAGTTTAGTTTCTGCTTATAAGTGAGGACATGAGATGTTTGTTTTTCTGTCCCTGAGTTTGTTCACTTAGGATGATGTTCTCTAATTCCATCCAAGTTGCTGCAAAAGACATAATTTCATTCTTTTTGATGGTTAAATAGTATTCCATAGTGTATATATACACACCACATTTTCATTATTCACTGCTTGGTTGATAGGCATTTAGGTCAGTTCCACATCTTTGCAATTGTGAATTGTGCTGCAATGAATATGCAGGTGCAGGTGTCTCTTTTTATATAACAAACACTGTTCCTTTGGATAGATACCTAGTAGTGGAATTGCTGGATCAAGGGGTAAATCTACTTTTAGTTCTTTGAGAAATCTCCATACTGATTTCTGTAGAGGTTGTACTAATTTACACTCCCTTCAACAGTGTGTAAGCATTCCCTTTTTTCTGTAGAGGTTGTACTAATTTACACTCCCTTCAACAGTGTATAAGCATTCCCTTTTCCCCACATCTGTACCAGCATCTATTGTTTTTTTAATTTTTTAATAATGGTCATTCTGACTGGTGTAAGGTGGCATCTCATTATGGTTTTAGTTTACATTTCCCTGATAATGAGTGATGTTTAGCATTTTTTCATATTTGTTAGTCATTTGTATCTCTTCTTTTGAGAGATGTCTGTTCATGCATACGCTAACTTTTTAAACATATTTTAAAAGTTCTAGAATAGACTATAAATAAATTTCTGTATATTCTTGGGAGTGGGAAACCTGTTTTTAATTTTGAGATAAAATTTTAATGCAGAAAAGTAGATTATAATTGAATAGGCACACCTTCTATTTACTCAAAATAGTAAATATGAATGTTTTGTAAAATATGTTTCAGATTTATTTTTAATAATGTAGTGAGTAGATTTTCAGATTAAGTGAAGAATTCTTTGTCCTCCTTCAAAGTTCCATATCTTTCCTGCCTTTCCCTGAGGCAACAACTATCATTAATTTGATGTGTATTCCTTCAGGATATTTTTTGCTTTTCCTGAAAATTGATACATCTACAATGTATAGAATTACTTGGTACATTTTACATTTGTACACATGGTATTACACTGTATGCATTATTAATTTTCTCCCTTTTCTCCCCACTTAACATTATGTTTTTGAGACCTATCCATGTTGATACACATTGAAGATGTAGGCAATTTTATTGTATATCTATACCTTCTTAAAAATGATGGACATTTAGATTTTTTCCCCTTTCAATTTTTCACTATTGCAAAAGTGTTTCAGGGGTATTCCTGTACAAGTTTTCTGGTACACATATATAAGCATCTCTCTAGGGTATGTACCTAGGAAGTAGGGGAAGGATTAAATATAATACCAAAGGCAGAAATCATAAGAGAAAAAAGTGATAACTTAGTCTACATAAAAAGTTCAAAGTATCATCAGTGTAGCGGAAAACAGTTTAAAAATGGAAAATCTGGGAAAGATATTTGCAACACATATGGCAGAGAAAGGTCTATATCTTTAATATGTAAAGAGTTTTTTGCAAATCAATTTGAAAAAAGAAGTCTTCCTCAGTGAATAAGTTGGTAAAGATCATAAGCAAACAGTTCACAAAGGAAGAAATATGAATCACTTGTGAACTTGTAAAAATATGATAACCTTATCAGTAGTCAAAAGAGTAAAAATTAAAACAATAATTATCCTTGTTTTGGTCTATCAGATTAGCAAAGATAAAAAATGATGATATGCAGTGTTAGTGAAGAATGTGGGTATGGGTATAATAGGCACTTTTGTTTTTTGTGGATAGAGTTTAAATTGATGTCAACTTTGTCAACTTTCTAGAAAAGAATTTTTAATAGGTATTAAAGTCCTTATAATATGAAAACTCTGACTCAGAATTTCTACTTTAGGAATTAATTCAGAGAGAATAAGTCAGAATTGTGTATAAATATATCTGTACTGAGGATGTTCACTGTCATGTTACTTATGTTATAAAGTTAAAGATGACCTTGCATGAACCAATGAAGAATATGACTAAAGTAACCCAAGATGAAAAATGCAACGACACTGTGATAATACCAAAGATGCAGTTAATTTGAGGTGATTAAAAAGGCCTCCCAAAAGAAGTTACTTTGAGCAGAATTCTTTCGAAGAGTGAGAAAGTGTTTGCCAAGGGGTGGAGGTGGAAGTCAGGAAAGGGCATTCTGGGAATACAAGTGGTCAGTATAAAGGCAACAAGGCTCAGAAGAACCTGGTTGAACCATGGAGTGACAATGATTTCATGTGATGGACATATAGGGACCGTGAAAGGGAAGCAGAGCAAGGAGGGGGCCTTCTCTGCTCTGAGTCCATCCCGTGATGTCATGGTCTAATTGTTGCTTAGAGGTTTTTTAGGATTTCATCACAAAATCCCAATTACTTGGAGCTATTTCAGATTGAGTATGTAATTCCATCAGGATGTTTCTTGTTTTCAAAATTTAACATATCTTACTATTCCAAAGAATTTTCCAAGTTAGTGAGATTTCACTGAGTTGCCTTTCATTGGCTCTATTGCATGATTTAACAAGTTGCTTGCCAAAGATCCTTTCCTTATGCAGCTGTCATTGTCAATGTTCAGAAACTTGGCTGCTTTGTTCTCTTCTGAGCCCTCACCACCTTGGCTGTCCCTCCAATTTGGCTGGTGAGTGAAAGTGGTGGAGGGAGGGTGCTTTGCAAAGCATTTGAAGAAGCCAGGAGTGTTCTGATTCAGGCTTGAGATCACACTGGCTTGGGATTGAATCCTTACTCTGCAATTTGTGTGTGATCTTGGGCAAATTACTTAGTCTCACTGAGCCTCTGTTTCCTCATCTGTGAAATTAACTTGATGTGTGAGGATTACGTGGATAACATCTATAAAGTAGTTTACAGAGATTATGATATGTGCTTAATTAACTATTATTACAATTACTATTTTATGAGTAATTGCAATCATCTTGGCTTTTCCTATATTAATCCACAGGGGATCATTAATATTATAAGCCTAATTAACTATTTATGGTACTAAGATTTTTCTTGTGTTTCCTACCTCAGTGGCACATTGCTGAGAATTCACTGTCTGGGTTGACTCTTGACCCCAGTCTTTAAAGGAGTAAAGTGTTGGAGACCTCAGGTCTCCTTCTAAGTTATACAATTTATATAGGGCCTTAGGAATTATTCCTTCTTAGGACCACAGACTATGAGCTTGAATCCCAGCACTCATGCACAGTGGTTTATCCCACCCTAGAACAAATAACAGTCAAGAATTGCTCTTATCGCAACATACTGTTGAGTCACTTATTTGTCTTTCCCATTAGACTCTGAATTTCTCGAGAAGCACACAGTCTACAGGAAGGAGTATGGTCTTTTGAAAATAGGTTTGCTTCATGGCTCTAGGACTAGTGACCTTGGTCGAGTTGTTTCCTTGTCTGTGAAATGAAGATACTCAGTGATTTATAGAATTTTTATAAGGATTGGATATAATTTATGAGAAGTGACCGGCATATAGTCATCACTTAATAAATGGTAGCTGATGTCTATAAGGACAACCATGACAACAGCGATGATAATGCCAAAGTGTAGCACAGTGCCTGGTGTGTCCATCAGTATGTATTGCATGGGTAGAAGATTGGGTGAATGAATGGTTGAATATATATGTGTTTAAATAGATGAGTAAACAATTCCAGTGGACTGGCTTCAATCTTCGTCCTTTTTTACCTCAACCACATTTGATGCTGTCAAAGACACTCTATACTTGTGTCCTCCCTTATCTTTCAGGGCTCAGAAGTTTGCTGATTCTCCTCTATTTCTGACTGTTCTTCCTGTCTTCTTTCTTGGAATTTTTTTCCCCTTCTCCTATTCCCTGTTAATCATTTTCCAAGACATTGCTTGGAACATTGTGTTTACTAGTAGCTTGTACTCTCAAGGAGCTCTTCATTAAGACTTCAAT
This sequence comes from Tarsius wallacei, assembly GCA_963574415.1. NCBI lineage: Eukaryota > Metazoa > Chordata > Mammalia > Primates > Tarsiidae > Tarsius > Tarsius wallacei. The sequence goes on from CAUYQG010098710.1 coordinate 20,521, forward strand.
TATCACCTTTATGTATATAATGTTGAGATGGCTTATCTAGACTCTCCTTCATTCTGGGCTTGTATTTCTTAATACTTGTTTGTCAAAAGGATGTCCTGCTGACTCTTTAAAACTAAACTCATCATCTTCTGCCTGAAGCCAACTCCTCCCCTGGCAGGGGTATGCACATTCGTGGTGTGGCAGCTTTTCCAGGCTCCTAGAGGCATGAAATGGCATAGTCATTTTTGACTCCTCCCACCCATGTCCCAATCAGTTACCGATCAAGTAATTCCTCTCCACATGCTCTTGCATCTGTTTGCAACCCCCCTTTTTTTCCCGCCCTTCAGCCGCTATTCTGATTCAGGTCTTTCCTATGATCCTAAAACAGTTTTCTAAAGTGGGACACTTAAGACAATCCACTGAGCATTGGAAGAAAATATTTGAGCTTATACACATATATGTATTTTTTATCTTGACCTTTGAAATATTCTATTTACATGTTTTATAGTGTAATTAATTTATTAGAGTGCTATATATACATAAGATATAATAACATTATTATTAGAATAACATATTATACACCAAGGAACTCTCAGTGGCTTCCAACTATCATGTTGAAAACAAACTCCTGTACCTGTCATTCAAGACACATATAGTCCTCCCCTCTAGTCTAGTAAGGCCGTCCTTTACAACCTCCCTTGCACAGACTGCAGGCTGTAGCCAAACTGAATTGCTTACGGGATGCTTTTAAGTTCTCAATTCCTCACCTTTATGCCTTTGTTTATGTTGTTCTCTCCTCTTACTCTTCATCTGCTGTAAGAAGAATTAGTATGTGTAGCAGTCAAGAGTAAGGAAATTGTACACACATATATATGTATATATGGACATTTTAATCTCAATCTTTAAAACATTCTATTATATATAGTTTCAAATCTTGGTCTTGCCACTTTTTTAGTTTTTAGTTGTTTTTGTTTTTTTGACAAGTCACTGACACTTCTGAGCCTCAACGTCTTCATCTGGAAAATAGCGGTAAAAATGATCAACTCACAGGTTTGTTGTGATGAATTATTGGAATAACACATGTGTTGAGCTCAGCGTTATGCCTGGCACATTCACAATACCTGTTCCATGAGGGAGAGCTGCTGCTACTGCTTGTAGTACTCTTGTCCAATTTTCCCAAATTGTGAGATTGTGTGGTAAAATAAAGGTTGTCATAACATTAAAATATTCACTAATGAGCTTGCCACTTATATGGTTATTCACCACTCAGACATCCCTCCTAGCATCATATGACTAACTCCTGCCCATTTTAATGTCAATGGTCTCTCTTTTTAGTAGGATTATCCAGTGTTATTAATATCCAGCAGTACAAGGCAAAGTAATTGTCAAACAAAACTGTAAACTTTGCAAAAGATGTCAGAAACCATAAAGTCAGCACAAATGACATTAGAAAAATGCTGGAGTCATAAACAAAGGCAATGATAAGTCAGGGCATAGTGGAAAAAGATAAAATTGAACAAGTATAAGTGTATGCACTTCGAAAAAGAGTTTTAAATATCAAAGGATTAAGAGAAGATTTGTGAGCAATTAATGAATTTTGAATATTTCTGCTAAAAGAAATCTTTTAAAACTACTTGGTCAGAGTACTTAAATAAAAAACCAGAAGAATTAACCATAAAAGACATTATGAATAAACTTTACTACATTAAGAATGACAATACCTTAAGAGAAATCATTAAGAAAGTAAGGCACACACTTTATAAATATGTAAATATAGTAATATGTAGAATATAGAAATAATTACACATCAAGAAAAAAATTCGGTAAAAAATAGGAAAACAATGAGTGTGAACAAACATTTCTCAGAAGAGGAAACACAAATGATGAATAAACTTGGAAAAAAAGCTCAATCTTATTTTATAAGTTATCTGTATTAGTTGTCTACTTTTTTTTTTTTGAGAAAGCAGGATTTATTAAGAGGACAGAAAAGTTCCCACAGTGGGAGGGGACCCAAGGGAGTTTCCCAGTTATCTATTGTTTCATTACAAATTACCATGAATTTAGCAGCTTAAAACAACATACATTATCTCATAACTTCAGTGGATCAGAATTCTAGGTATGGCTTAACTGGGTCCTTTGTTTAGCAATGCCTGAAAATACTAAGCAATGGCAAGAAAGTGGCAGATTAATTGGAATTTTTATAAAACAGTTTAGAAAATAATTTTACATTACCTTATAAAGTTGAACATTCTCATATATTTAAGATGCAGCAATGCCACTCCTAAGTCTAGGTCCTAGAAAGATTTGTGCTTGGGGACTTGGGAACATGCACAAGAATGTTCATAGCAACACTGTTTATAAAAACAAAATCCCAGAAACAACCTAAATGCTCACTGACTGGAGAATGGGTAAATTGTGGAATTCTTACCCAATGGAGTATCAAATCAACTACATGAACAGAAACACACAATAATCATAAATCTTATGTTGAGGAAAACAAGTAAGTTAAAGAAAATTGGGTATTCAGGCATATTTTTATAAAGCTCAAAACAAAGCAAAACAAAATAATAGATAAATGATAAAACTATATGAAAAAATCAAGGCAATGATAATAACAGGATTCAGAATGGTTCTTACCTTAGATGATGGTGGCAGGTGTGTACGCACAGGGATGGGAGAAGGAAGGGAGTACATAGGTAGCTTCCTGGTGTTGATTATGTTCTATTTCATAAACTGGGTGATGAGTTCATCATGAGTATTTATTTTATCATTATTCTTTATAGCCATATATGCTATATATATTATTTTGTATGATTACTACATAATAGAAAAATTAAGAAAATGTACCACAGAAGTCAGATATGTGAAGGAAGTCAAATTATACTATAATATCAGTTACATAGAAAAACCCCAATAACTTTAATGGAAGTTAATTGACTATTTGTTAAACTGATGACAGACATAACTCATCATTCCCTAGAAATGTTTTTTGATTACATACAGTATCTCACATTTTGCCTCCTCTTTTTTGTTTTGCTGGTTATAAAGGTTTGGATTAAAGAGGGCTCACTGGATTCCAGTCCCCTAAAACAGATTTACCCATGGATTTCAGACAAATTTTAGAAACTTAATCATCACAGAGTCAGTAGGCACCGTTTTAAATGGTTTAGCTTCAAGGGACTTTATCTATTAACTTTGTCCTTTGATAGCAATGACCTTTCAGATCCACAAATACAAATATTATTACCACTACTTCTTCTCCCATAAAGATCCATCTGAAATATTTCCCTTTCCATAGCCCTCCAGATGGATATCACACTGCACGATACTCCTAGCACATCTTTAGGGGCCTGACATTACTCTGTCTGGTTTTATAATGATTTCATTATTTGTTTTTCTTAACTGGATAATAAACTCCTTGAAGTTTTGGACCTTACTTATCTTCGTATGAACCTAGCACAATCATGTGCATAGAATTGTTGCTAAATAAATGCTTAGTTGGAACTGTTTCATTCATGGCTTTAAGAAAAGTCAACACTATCATGACAATATATGCGAATTCCTCACATACATAAATTGCTAGATAAGGTGCAAAGGTTAAACAGGCAAATAGCCTTGGTAACAAACTTCAGGCTGGTCTAGGGAATTATATACTTTGTACCAGATTTCACATGCATATACTTGCATTTTGGAAGTAAAATTCCTTACAAAAGATCTCTCAAGAAAGTTTGTGTTGCTTATATCAGAAAGCACCAGAAGCATTTTTCCTATTGTTACAAATATAGTGAAGGTTAGTGCATGCAAATTTCTCATATGCCTTATAAAACACCTACTCATTTACATCTAAAGCCAAGAACCACTGTGTAACCAACTAGTTCCCTGCTCATAAGGAGCTCGACTGTGTAATTGTTTCATCCCCAATTCCAGCATCTCTCATCCTCTCCAGGGGGCTTTACCACTTCATGACATCATAAACAAGATGGGTCCAGAGTTCAGTTTAGCTGGCATTTTCGTTATAAAGCCAATAAACAAGAAAGCCCCAAGGTATTAGCCATTATTTTTTCCTTCTCTAAAGCTAGATAGAAATGTAATATGTTTACAGAGTTTCTAATTTATTTTCCTGCTAATGAAAACAGGCATTTCCAGATAAATTAGGCAATGTTCTAGAGTTGCTTTTATAGAGAGAGGAAAGCAATTTTGCTTAGAATTTTAAATGTGGCTTTGGTCTTTTGCTAAGAATTATGGATTGGGTAAGGGCATAGAAAAAGGACTGAAACCAGGCAAAAGAAGCAAAAATGTATTGCTTTTTAAAAAAAATTCTGAAAAAGAGTTATGTGTGTAATTAGGATTTCTGTGTTTAAGGAGGTTGTTTTAAAAGTCAACACATTATTTAGTTCAGAAATGTAGTTTAAGAGTTATGCTTGCATTTCTATATTTATATGTATCAGTATCTACATGCACATATAAGTGGTGTTTTCAGAGCCAATTAATTTGAGTATATTTGTGAGTCTTATGAATTAAGAGACGTATTTAAAACTGAACTATCAGAAATCCTCTATAAACATTTAACTAATAGAACAAGGTTGTACATCAGTGATTTCCTGAGTTATATGCCATATACACAATGAAAAAATATAGCTTAGAGTGATGGAACTTGTAGCACCAGCTCAGTAAGGTGAATTATGCAAGTTCTGCTAACTGGAAGATGTTATCAAATAGCTTAATCCAAGTCAAAGTTCTCACACAAATATATCTGTACGTTTATTGATACATACTAGTAAAATACAATGGGCATAGTTTGCTGACATTATAATTGCAATCAACAAAATTATTGAGCACCTAGAATGAGTACAGCACAACGTTAGGTACAAGGTATGTATAGAGAGATCCATCTTGGTCCTGGCCTTAAAGACTCATAATTCAATTGGAGAGAAAAAATGGTTTCCTAAAGACAAAATACTGTAGGTAGTAACATAGATGCTGTCTGTTAACATTTTGAAAAAGAGATTTTCTGCATATTCTGGGAAGTAGATTCTCGCAGAAGTAGTGGTTATGGAATTGAAAAATAAAATCAGCCTTATCTTGAACACACTGGATGAGGATAGAGTTCCCGGTACTCAAGCATCTGAGTGAGTGGCTTTTGCCCTGGTGGATGTAGATAAGTGTGTGTCTTTGGTCTGGAGGAAAGCTGCCTGTTTCACATGAGTCATCTTGCTCACAGAGCCTGGGGATTATTCCCAACTCTTGTTCAAGCAAATTGATGATATCAAGGTGAGCAGAATCAATGCACTGGCATTTGCCAAACACAGATTCAGATGAAAACAGGATAAATTAGCTCCTTCCAGTCAGTTATTGCTTTGAGTAGACAAGCTGAGGTAGAAGGTGTGCTAAGGTGCACATTGAATGAGAACTACCTTCTGTTTTTAACAGAAGATGCAAAAGAAAAGACAAGAAATATATACACAGTCATTAGAAAAATGTAGCTGGTAGGGAAAGGAATTATGTGAGTAACTCAATTTCTTTCTCTGAACTGTACCTGGAATAGCATTGATTCTTATTTGCATAGATTGTTCAGAGTATATCTGGAGTTTCCAATAAGGGGTTACAGACTGTCACCATAATACAACATCATTTGAAGCTAATATTATAATTAATTTCTTACCACTGTACTCGGCTTATATTGACAATGAGATGTGCTGTTATTTAGCACAACTTGGCGGAGACTCTTGAAGTAAAAGAATCCATAATCATGTCTGACAGTCTGTCCAACTGAGAGAACAGGATGTCTAGGAAGAGAATATAATTTCAAGGATGAACATAGCATGGTTAGAACTTTCAAGACATGCTCAGTCAAAAAGAAAACTATTCTCTTGGTATTAATAGTCTAGCTTTATTCCAATGTAGCTGTTTATAAAATAATTTAAAGAATGAGGCATGCTGCAAAGTAATATTGATGTGTACCACAAACAAGCTCTGAATAAATAAGGAAATGCTAACCTGAAGATGCAATCTTTTGTTGGTGGGGAAATAATAAACTCTTTATGATTTTCTTATGTGTTTCATTGACATATGGTGCTTCTAACCAAGTGACAAATTAATTGACTAGCTTTAAAGAGAAATGGATGTGGCTTAATGAAGAAGGACAGGATATGTATTATAAGGCAGCTGGTTCTACCACTGCTGGCTTATGGAGACAATATACATTGGGTTGCTAATGAGTCTCTGTTGCATAAGATAGATTCTCTTTATAATAGAATGTGCACTTTGTCTCTAAATAGGGTTATTATACACACCATTGCACAATGTTTGAAGAGCTTGGTTGGCCCTTGTAGAGGGTTAGGAGAAAAATAAATTGGAAGACAATCATACTTAAGACCTTCAATCGATCAAACACTTTATATTTATCTAAATTACTAGCACGTTCTCTCAAAATACAAATCTGTAGGATACACATGACTGGAATGTTAATGCTGACCTGACTTCATTTTATCTGTCAGGTTTTCTACTGTAAGCATAGACCAAAATTCCTGCACACTGAAACCTGGCAATACATTCCAACCACAATCCCCATTTCTTTTGCCCCTGCTCTTCATGTGTTCCACTGTCTTGGTCCTTAAGGTTTCATTTGGATTTTCTTCCACCTGCCATGAACACAGAGGCATCACTTGTCTTGGTTCTTTAACTCTCAGAACTTTTAAACTTTGAATACCCAGGTAATTTTAGTGGTAATTCATTCAGTTTCTTCACTTTTTCCTTACTTCTGGGCCCTCACTGTTCAGTCACTTTTATTCTTTAGAATAAATCCATTTCAACTAATGATACCACCTTGAAAACTAACTGGAAGTGATGGAAGAAGACAGGCTAAATGACAACATCATTCACTCTGTGTCAGAAGTACTTCCTTCTAAAGGACATGGCAGGACTCATTCAAATGAGGTGGGTGGGGAGATGAAGGAGGCAAGTTGTGCTCTTCCCTTTAATACCCTCTATCCTAGACTTTTTATTTTTTATTTTTATTTTTTTATTATGGTATTATGGGGTACAGTTAGGGGTTAGGCATACAAAAATGCTTCGTTCAGGCACCCTTGATGATAAGAGGTGTCTTCCCATCCCCAGACAGATATTTACCACCACCATTAATCCCATCGCCCTCCCCCTCCCCCCCTATAGTTTCCCACCACTGTCAGTCATTTTCTTGTGGTAGTATGTTGGATGATCAAGGTCTACTATATGAGTGAGAACATGTGATACTTAGTTTTTTGTTTCTGTGAGAGGTGACTCAGTATTATGGACTCTAGTTCCATCCAGGTTGCTG
>CAUYQG010098711.1:0-24250 GCA_963574415.1 Tarsius wallacei
TGTAGTTCCAGCTACTTGGAAGGCTGAGGCGGAAGGATTGCTGGAGCTCAGCAGGTTGACGCTAGGGTGGCCATAATTGTGCCACGGCACCCCCGCCTGGGTGCCGGCGTTCTACCCAAAAAAAAAAAAAAAAAAAAAAAAAAAGAAAGATGCCTTATTATACAAGGTGCCAACTCTACAGTAATAAATAGGGGTGGCATTGGCACAAAAGTAGACAAGTAAATGAGTGAAAGAGGACAGACAGCCCTAAACCAACTCATATAAAGATATTAAATAGATAATAAAAATGGCATTTACAAGCCAGTGGTAAAAGGCTGGACTATTCAATAAATAGTGCTGAAAAAACTGGTTTGCCATTTGGAAAAGAATTGAATTAGATCCCCACCTCATACTACACACACAGACAGACACACACACACATACACACACACATACATATACTTCTTATAGCTCGAGTAACTGAATATAAAAATAAAATAAACCTGTAATCATAATGGAAAAAATATAGATTTATGTATTTGTGACTTTGGTGTGGAGAAAGCCTTTTTAACAACGTACATACATAATCCAAAAGCCATGAGGGAATGGTTGATAATTTGAATCTACATAAAAAAGATTTCCTGGACAAAAGACAATATCAATAAAGTTAAAAGACAAATGATAAACTGGAAGAAATATATTATTTGCAATGCATATATTAGATGAAGAATAGTCAAAATATATATATAGTATTTCTGTAAATCAATTAAAAAGGCAAACAACTCAAAACAAATATAGGCAAAGTATATGGACAGGCAATTCAAAGGGAGAGGTACAAACAGCAAAAGAAATACACATTTGAAAAGATGCTCAACCTCTAGTAATCAAGGAAAGGCAAATGAAAACAACCACCAGATACCATCTTTCACTCATCACACTGTATACTAAAAGTTTGATTATATCAAGTGTTGTCAAGAAGGTGTGCAAAGAGCTATTCTCATACATTGCTGGGAGTATTGCAGCCATTATGGGTAGGAATTTGGCAATATCCATTAACATACAAACACACATGTCTTATTAACCCAGCAGCTTTACTTCTCAAACATTATCCTGAAGAGAACCTTGCACATGTACACAGATGTGTATTGAATGGATGTTTATTAAAGTATTGTGTTAGTCACCAAAATTTACAAGCAACCTAAGAGTTCATCAACAGGTGAATAGTTAAATAAATGTGAATAAGTCATACCTTATGAAATTCTATAGTATTTTAAGAAAATAAGTTAGGACTTCTGCTTCTGGGGAGATGGAATTGACATACTTTTCCCTATTCCTCTCTCTAAGCACAACTAAAAACCCAGAGCAAAAACAAACACAAAAAGATTCTGAAAGGTGGAGAGAAGAATGTACACCAGCAAGAGACCTCAGGACTCAAGGAACAGCATGGGTGAGTTCTCTGAGTTTTTGTTTTGCCTCATATATTCCAGAGTTGAAAGCTGAAAAACCCTGCAATCTGGAAACACCAATGGGGCAGACAAAAAAAAAAAAAAAGAAAGAAAGAAAGAAAGAAAAAAAAAAGCCCTCTGTCTCATACCAAGACAACAAAATTTTGACAATAACAATTCTACTCCAGTCAAACACCACAGGGGAAAAAAATGTGGTTCCATCCCCAACCCCACCAGCAAAGGAAAGGCTGAAAATATAGCCTTCCACCCTTGTTAAGCTATAATCAGATGCCCCAAAACTACCCCCACTGGGATGATGTGAGGGGAGGCTAAGTGGGCATCTGGGATAGACCTACTAAATACAAAATCAGCAAAGATATATAAGAACTCAACAACACCCTCAAACAACAGGATCTAGTTTGACATATATAGAACACTCTATCCAACATCCTTTTCAAGTGTCCATGGAATACAGACCATATTAGACATATCCTGTGCCATAAAACAAAATTCAACACATTTAAGGTAATTGAAATCAAACAAAATGTATTATGTGACCACAGTGGAATCAGTAACAGAAAGATAACAGGAAAATATCTAAACCTTGAAAAATAAGCAACACACTTCTAAATAACCCTGTGTCAAAGATAAAATTTTAAATTTCAAGAGAAATTTTTAAAAAATGCATTGAACTAAAAAATGAAAATACAACACAGCAAAATTTGTGAACTGCAACTAAAACAGTGCTTAAAAGGAAACTTACAGCTCCAAATGCTTATACTAGAAAAGAGGAAAGGTCTCAAATTAATAATCTAAGTTCCTACCTCAAAAACTGGAACAGGAAGATCAAAATAAAGTCAAAGCAAATAGAAAAAAGTAATAAACATAAGAGTAGAAGCTGGGCTCGGTGGCTCAGCCTGTAATCCCGTGCCTTGGGAGGCTGAGGTGAGTGGATTGTTTGAGCCCGCGGGTTCGAGACCCGCCTGGGCAAGTGAGACCTCATCTCTACAATAAATCAAAAAATCAGCCGGGCGTGGTAGCGCGTGCCTGTAATTCCAGCTACTTGGAAGAATGAGGCGGAAGGATCGCCGGAGCCCAGCAGGTCGAGGCTGCGGTGGCCGGGAGCGGCCACTGCACTCCAGTCTGGGCAACAGAGTGAGACTCCGACTCAAAAAAAAAAAAGAGTAGAAATAAATACAATAGAAGAACAATAGAAAAAAAAATCAATGAAATAAAGAGCTACTTCTTACGAAAGATCAGTAAGGTTGACACCCCTCTAGCACGACATTTATACAAATTGCAAATATCACTACAGACCCTTCAGATATCAAATGGACAATGAAGGAATACTATGAACAACTCTATATGCTTTGACAGCTTTGAATGAACGGACCAATTCCTTGAAAAACATAAACCCTCAAATCTACCAAATAGGAAATAGATGTTTGAATAGCCCTATAATTGCTTTAAAAACTGAATTCATAATTTTAACCCCGCTGAAATCTCTAGGTTCAGATAGTTTCACTGGAGAATTCTACCAAATGTTTGAAGAATTCTACACTAATTCTACACACTCGATATAATCCACTATATTAACAGACTGAAGAAGAAAAATCATGATCATATCAATCAATGCAGAAAAAGCACTTGACAAAATCCAACACTAATTATGATAAAAAAATTTTAAAAACTCTCTGAGAAATAGGAAAAGAAGGAAACATTCTTAACTTGATGAAATACACAGATTTTTAAAAACTTATAGCAAATATTAAATATGATGGTGAAAGACTGAATGTTTCCCCCTTAGATCAGGAACAAAGCAAGGATATCTGCTCTCACCACTCTTATTCAACATAGTGCTGGAAGTTCTAACCAGTGCAGTGAGGCAAAAAAAGAAAATAAAAGGCATGTAGATTACAAAATAAGAAATAAAACGGCTCATATTCAGAGATGACATGATAGTCTGCACAAAAAATCCCAAGGAATCTATAAAACAATTCCTATTGAGTTCAGCAAGGCTTCAGGATATAGGATAAGCATGCAAAAATAAATTGTATTTGTATGTACTAGCAATGAACACATGAACACTGAAATTAAAAACACAACACCATTTACAGTTGCTCAAAGATGAAATACTTAAGCGTAAATTTAACAGGACATATATAAGACTTCTATGCTGAGGCCAGGTGTGTTGTGGCTCATGCCTGTAATCCCAGGCTGAGGCAGGACGGTTGCTTGAGCCCAGGAGTTCAAGACCAGCCTGGGGAACATAGCGAGACCTTGTCTCTATCAATCATCAATCAATCAATCAGCCAATGAATAAATAAACAAGCAAACAAAAAATAAAAAATAAAATAAATACTTGTATGCTGAAAACCACAAAATGCTGATGAAAGAAATCAAAGAAGACATAAATAAAAGGAGAAATAGACTACAGTCATGGATTAGAAGACTCAACATAGTAAAGATGCCACTTTTCTCCAAATTTATGTACAGGTTTAGCACAATCCCTATCAAAATCCCAGGAGGATATTTTAGACATAGGCAAGCTAATTCTAAAATGTATATGGAAAGGCATAGGAACTAGACAAGCCAAAACAATTCTTAAAAGGGAGAATAAAGTGGGAGGAATCACTCAATCCCGTTTCAAGACTTATTATGTACCTACAATAATCAAGACTGTGTGGTATGAGTGGAGGAACAGACACGTAGATTAGAAAAGGCAAGAAAGGATCCTCTCCTGGAGCCTCCAGAGAGAGTGCAACCCTGCCCACACCTTGATTTTAGACTTCTAGCTTCCAGGATCATAAGAGAATAAATTTCTGTTACTTTAAGCTACCAAGATTATGGTTGTTTGTTATAGCATCCTCCGAAAATGATATGACCAGTCTCACACCTTATACAAAAAAATCAACAATATGGAACACAAACTTAAATGTAAAAACATAATGCTATAAAACTTTTAGAAAAAAGAAAAATATATTTGGAATCTAAAGCTAGGCATATAAGCCAGACCTTATACTTGACAATCAAAACCAAAACATATCTACAAAAGGAAACTTGATAAATCGGACATCATCAACATTAAAAACTTTTGCTTGTGGAAGACCATGTTAAAAGGATGAAGAAAAGCTAGAGACCAGGAGAAAATATTTGCACACCATATATCCAACAAAGGACTGTTATCTAGAACGTGTAAAAAAACCTCTCAACTCAATAGCTAAAAATTCAAACAATCCTACTAGAAAATGGGTTAAAGACATAAACAGACAATTCGCTGAAGAAGATACACGGGTGGCAAATAAACACATGATAGGATGTTAGACATCACTAACCATTAGGGAAATGCAAAGTAAAACCACAGTGGGATACCACTTCACACCTAGCAGAATGGCTAAAATAAATTTTTTAAAAAAACAGTGACATAGCAAATGCTGATGAGGATGTGGAAAAACTGGATCCCTCGTACATTGCTGGCGGGAATGTAAAATTATAGTACAGTCACTCTGGAAAACAGTTTGGCAGTTTTTTAAAAAACGAAACATGCAATTACCATATGACCCAGCAATTGCACTTTGGGTATTTACCCCAGAGAAATGAAAACTTACATCCACATAAAAACCTATTATTTGAATGTTCATGGCAGCTTTACTCATAACAGCCGAAAACTAGAAACAATAGAGATGTCCTTCAGTGGGTGAATGGATAAACTATTTGTGGTACATCCATGCCATGGAAGACTACTCAGCATTAAAAAGGAACAGACTATTGAAAATAAAAAGGAGTAGATTATTGATATATGCAACAACCTGGACGAATCTCCAGAAAGTTATGCTGACTAAAACAAAATCCTTAAAGGTTACACACTGTATGATTCTATTTACTATATAACCTTGTTGAAATAAACTGATTTTAGAAATAGAGAATAGATGAGTGGTTGCTAGGGGTTAAGGAGAAAGTTAAAGTGAGAGGGATGTGGGCATGGCTATGAAAGGACAACCAAAAGGATTCTTGTGAAGCTGGAAATGTTCCATATATTTACTGTTCAACGTCAACATCCTGCTTGTACATTGAACTTTGGTTTTGCAAGAAGTTACCACTGAGGACAACTGCGTGAAGGGTACATGGGACCACTCTGTATTATTTATTTTTATTTTTATTTTTTTTGAGTCTCACTCCGTCGCCCAGACTGGAGTGCAGTGGCTGCTCCCGGTCACCGCAGCCACGATCTGCTGGGCTCTGGCGATCCTTCCGCCTCGGCCTTCCAAGTAGCCGGAACTACAGGCGTGCGCTACCATGCCCGGCTAATTTTTTTTGATTTAGTGTAGAGGTGAGGTCTCGCCAAGTTGCCCAGGCAGGTCTCGAACCCGCGGGCTCAGGCAATCCACTCACCTCAGACTCCCAAGGCGCGGGATTACAGGCTGAGCCACCGAGCCCGGCTTGTATTATTTCTTAAACCGCATATGAATACACAATTATCCCAAAATTAAAAGTTTAATTAATTTGGGAAAAAAAGAATGAGCTAGATCCACAAATCCTGACGTTGAAAGGTTTCCAAGACATATTGCTAAGTGGAAAAAAAGCAAGTTGCAGATCAGTATACATGGTGTGACACCATTTACTTTTAAGTGCCCACAGGAAACCAAACCATGTATACTCAGAAAAAAATCTGGAAGAGGGTGGACACTGTACACTGATAACAGTGGTTACCCCAAAAGAGCAAAGCGGGGCAAGGGAGATTGTAATTATAGGTAGATTGTTTTTTTCACAATGCTAATACATTCATATGTTACTTGTGTAATAAAAACATCATCGTGGGCACAGCTAGGATGTTCTAGAAATTTCTGTTTTGCTTATTCTGATTTGACCTATTCCTATTGAGACCAGAGGACTAGTTTACAGCTCCCCTGCCTAGTTTACCTAGTTTACAGCTCCCCTGCCCTTGAGCCTCAAGGAAGTGGCTCTTGTGCCTACTAATCTGAAAATAGGCCCACTAGCAATTGAGGCTGCCTTTGAGGTATAAAAGAATCATCTGGAATAACCAATACCTCCTTGACTTTGAATCTACCCACGGCTGCTGATGACAGCTTAAATAATACACACACCAATTAATGCAGCAGCAATTTCCATAAGATTCAAGTCTTGCAAGTTTCAATGATGGGGGCAGCAAAGACCTCTCCATCATCTGACCTGAAACTATGGCAATAGTTGAGCCTTTTTGGAGGAAACTGAGAATAGCAGGTGTGAATAACAGCCAGACATCTACACCCAGCTGTGCCTGGCTGAGAGCAGACTCACTAAGGTGGCCCCAGAAAGTGCATCTGTGGCAGGATTTTTTACAGAGAGAGATGGGACACCGAGGCTTCTTTGCTAGGAAGCAGCCTTTATTCATGCCGGCACCGGCTCAGCAGATTCATATCCAAAGGCTGAGCCCCAGGCGCAGGGGGACATTGCCTTTTATACTTTTTTAGCTTTTTTTGTCTCCCCTATTAGGCTTACATATTGGTAACATTATGATTCGGTGTTTCACAGCTCAAGGTTGCAGCGGAGTTACACATGCACACTACAGATTGAGGGCCACATTCCTTTCTAACATAATTTCTTTCTGTTTGGGGAAGGTCCTTATCGCTATCCTGGGAAGGCCTTTATTTTGTTAGGCTGGGGGGGCTCCCTGCTTCACATGCATTCAATCATTCAGTCGCTCACCATTTGCTGAGCACCTACTATGTGCCAGGTACTATTCTAGGCACGACAGCAGTAAACAGAACAAAATCCCTGCCCTCATGGAACCCCATTCAGTGGGAGAGCTAAAGACAGGCGAGAGAAATAAATAAATTACATGTCAGATAATATTAAGTGCTAAGAAGAAAGGATATAGCGTGGAAGGAGGATATCAGGTGATGGGGACTAGGGGTTAAAATTTTAGAAATGGTGGCCAGAGCAGGCCTCACTAAGAAGGCAGCACTCCAGTGGAGATGTGAAGGAAGTAAGGGAGCCAGCCAGGAAGATATTCGGTTGTTCTGGACATTTTCCATTTGCCCCACATCTTCTCCACCCGTCTCCACCTGGCTTTGTGCCCTGGTAGGCTGACCTGTGTGGAAGGCATCAACAGGCTCCCTTGCCCTCTGGCTTCGGGTTAAGTTTGACCAATGGGAGGCACCTGCAAGGAGATCAGAAGGAAAATGAAAGTGAGATTAGGGTATTTATTCATCTGCTCTCTGTTCAGGGTCACAATGCATTGGCTGTGTCCCTCTCCCAAAGACCACAGCTACTGGCAGGCGGCTCTCTCCACACAGCAGCCCTTCCCCATTTCCCATGACCCTCCCTCCCAAGATCCGCATGGACATGCTGGGGAAAAGCCTTCCAGGCAGAAAGAAAAGCAAGCACAAAGCACCAATGTGACTGGCAAGCTTAAAGAATGATCAGGAAGCTAGTGTGGCTGGAATGGAGAGGGCGACAAAGTGATTTTAGGAGATAATGTCAAGGAGGTAAAAAGGACTAGATTATGCAGGGTCTTGCAGGCTAACTATAAAGACTTTGGCTTTTAATCTGAGTTAGCAATTGGAAGATGTTGAGCAGAAGACTGAAATGCTCAGACTATGTTTTAACAGCATCACTTTGGGAAACTGGTGACAGCGATACTACAATAATTCAGGCCAGAGTATGGTGGCTTGGATGGGTGTGGTTGCAGTGGAGGTGGTAAGAAGTGGCCAGATTCTGAAGGTGGTGAAGAAGAATTTTGTTCCACTAAAATGACCACAACAGGCCAAGCCTAAGACCAGAGACTTGTTCCTCTGCATGTCATTGTATATCACTGAAAGTTCTGTCATTCAACAAGATTTCAGAAGGCCCTGCATGCAGCGTGATCATCCTAATACCCTATCACACAACTCTTTGCCAAAGGCCCACCCCAAAGGGTTCCTAGACTGCTCCTGACTCCAGACCAGCTCCAGAAAACTACTGTCTTGGGTTTTCTAGCCATCCTGCCCCACCCCAAAGCCACACCTCCACGAGGTGGTGCTAGTTGCCATTTTGTCCTCTGTTCTAGACCCCTGATTGACCCCAGCCACTCTACCTCCATTGGTTCCTCCATGAGCTGACCTAACCATGTCATACCAGAATTCTGGAAAACACTGTCCACAACATGCCCTGTTCATACCTCTTGTCCTCTACTTACTGTCACTCACAGGCTGACAGCAGACAGAACACATCCAACCACTGAGCACATAAGGACATGGGTCACACAGACAGTCAGAACAGAGTGTGGGCAGCATCTCAAAGGTATCACTCTTTTGATAAGGATTTAACACTTACCTGGGAAAGCAGGAGACCATCAACCATATGCAGATCGTTGAGAGGGAAGAGAAAATAAAAAACTTGGCCCCCAGCTTGAGATATCTTCTGGGAGCAGTAGCACCCTAGCATTTTTTGGTGCAGTGTTGACTCTCAGAATAAACCCTGTTGCTTCATATTCATTGGTGAATCTCCCAGCAAAGGCACCCAGCTGGAAACTAGAGAGCAGCACATGATTCTGAGGGCTCATTACAAAGCCAGGAAAAACTGATGGTATTTTGTTTATGTTCAAAGAAATCAATCCAAAGAGATCAGCCCCACGGCCAAAGTCAGCAAGACTGGAGAGCAAATTGCTGCCAGCCTCTGCGTCCTGGCCCATTCATCAAGGAGAGGGGATGACCTACATTAGAATCCTGGATCCAAGACTCTCAAACTGTGTGCCCTTGGGCAAGATTCTTAACCCTCCTAGGACCTCTCGACTTTCTAATCCGTAAGGTAAGGCTAATAGCTATCTCACAGAGCTGCAGTAAGGATCAAACGAGCTCTTGTGTATAATGGTCTGGCAGAGTCCCTGGGATACTAGCTGCTCAGCGTGTGTTAGTTCTCGTCTCATGCTCACCTTTCTTTGGCAAGCGCCAAGCCAGTGGTATGGGGCAACTATGGGGTTCCAGTGACCCCTGGTGCCCTTAAGAAGAACTCTGGGGAAATCTCCAGCTCTTACATGTCTATGTTGTTTTCTGCTCTTTACTAAAAGGGCATCCTGGGTAGCTGGCATTTGATACCAATAGGACATGGTTCCATGCACAACTTGGCACCAAAGGGCCTTAATGCCTATTAATTAACTGTACATTCAGCTGACCTACCAAAGCAGCTGCTTTCATTTCCAGAATCCCAAACCTTTTTCTTATTCCACTCCAGGTTACCTGGATTCCTTAAGTATGTGGAGTGTCAGTGCAAACCTTTGCTCTCCCTTACTTTCATCCTCTCGGCCTCTCCTCTCTTTACACTGCCCCTCTGCCTATCCCTTGCCTTGGCTCACCATCCTTGTCCTTCTCTTTCCTAGCTCTTCCACAAACCCTCATCCAAAGGCAGTACTTATAGGGAGAGAGCAGGTAAAAGTGGCTCAAGTAGATCCATGGTAAGGTTTGAAGGAAACCATTCCACTTCCTTTTGGCCCTGCCATACCAGTCCATCCCCAGCCCCACTTCCCATTCATTCACACTAGGCTGGGCCACAGAATGGCAGAACAAAATGAGGCATGGCTGCTACCCTCAGAGAACTCACAGCCTAGTGAGAGAGACAGATGGCCTCCCTCCTGGTGTATATGCAGAGCTGGAGAGGAGGGTACACACAGGTGGGAAAATGTCTGTCTGCCCTGAAGGTCAGGGAAAGCATTACAAAAGACAAGAGCCTGGAAGCCCGAATGATATTTTTCCAAATAGAGAGAGGGTCAAAAGCCATCACAGGGGCGGAGAATGACAGGGAAGAGGGAAGGGCACTGTGTGTTTGGGGCTCTGTGAAGCCACACAGTAAGGTCTGGGAGAGGAGTGAATAAAAAGCCTGGACAGGGAAATCTGGAGCCAGCTCACCAAGGGTGTGTCAGGTTGATGGGAAGCTGGACTGCAAGGGGTGAGAACACAAGGCTAAGGCAGCTTGGACTTGGGTGAATGTTGGAAAGGGACATGATGAAGGCCATGTTTTATGAAGAAAATGCTGAAAGGTAGAGAGACCAGAAGAAGAATGGAGGCCAGTAAGGAGACTGCTGCAGTGGTCCTGGCACCTGAACTAGGGTGCTGACTATGAGAATGCAAATGAGGGGCAGAGAAGATATAGCACTGAAGCCTACGCCCTCTATTGCTGGTCTTTATCCTGGATTCATTTTGCAACTTTCCCAATGCCTTCTCCCTTGATAATCTTAATGGAACCTGGGACTCAGGTTTAACCCCTACTTCAATGTAGACTTATCCACAACCTATATTTTGAAAGCTCATCTGGCTGCTTGGCACTGAATTCTGGGACCAGATTCTGGGTGCTTTCTGCACATTTTCAAGTAACTATCTCATTGGCATGTCCAAAACTGCCACCGTGGTGCCTCTCCCTCAGTCCCAAACCAGTTTGGCAGAACTTTGAACCTCAGCTATGTTACGGGCTTCTGAGGCTGAACCCAACTAGTGAAGGGTTCATCATCTTACACCTCTCTAGGACAAACATGATTTCCCAGTTCTAAACCATCAACTTATATGAGGGGGAACCCCAAAAACCAGAATTATCTTTTGGAGGGTACGCCCCTTGTAGTACAGGATTCCTCTGCTAGGCAAGTGTTCTAAGAACCCATTAGCATCAGCGTACCAGCTAGTATTGTTGTGAAAGACAATTTGCAGATGAAACATCCCAAGTTGTGGCAAACAGGCACACTGGTTCTTCCACCATGACAACGCACCTGCCCATACCACACTGAGTGTTCAGCAGTTTTTGACTAAAAGGCATGATCTCCATGGCCCACCCTCCCTATTCACCTGATCTCGCCCCAGTGACTTTTTGTTTGTTTGTTTGTTACTCCAGATGAAAAAGTCCTCAAAGTTTTGCCAATGTGAAAGAGGTGAAACAAAAAAACAGCAGAAGCACTAAAAGGCATCAAAACTGGTGAATTAAAAAACTGTTTTGAGCAGTGGAAAAAGTGTCTCAATAGGTATAATGTTGCATCTAACAGAGAGTACTTTGAAGATGACTGAAGTTTAAACACATAAGAATAAATACACAGTTTTTAATAAATAAATCCCTGTTTTGGGGGATCCCCTCTCATACATGAACTTGGAGAACTTACCACATTCACACTTTGGGGATGGCCTTCCTTCACTCCCCACTGTCAAGTTCCTCAGCAATGGCTTCAACCAGGGCTGGACCCTCCCACCATCCCCTGAAAGTATTTGGAAATGTGTAGAGACGTTTCTGGTTGTTCATAATAACTCCAGGATACTACTGGCATTGAGGGCCAAGGAGTCAGCATGTTAAACATCCCACAATGCACAGGAGAGTCCCACACTGCAAAGGATTGTCTCACTCCAAGTGTCAATAGTATTCTCACTGGGAAACATGGTAACCACAAGCTCAGTGAGGCAGGGACTCTGTTGTTCTCCACAGTGTCCCCAGCATACAGCAGAGTGCACAGCACATGAGGATGTGCAATAAGTGTTTGTTAAATTAATACATCAGTTCATCCTTCATATAACCAGCGCCTAAGACTTGGGTGGTGCCTTTGTACCTCGGCTAGCCTTAGCTGGGTGAAGGGAAAGGTGATCTTGAAATAGAGGCTAAAAGTCCGGAATTCCTCACCTTCCTAGCGAGGGGCCCCTCCTAGGAAGGGAAGATTACAAGCTAAATGCTGAAATGAACATTCATTTATTCATTCAACCAACACTTGAATAGCACGTAAAACTTCTTGAAGCACTTTCTCAGACGGTGTCTAGCTGGATGGAGTTGGGCTAGGAGGAGAGGAAGGTGGGGGTGGGGACTGAAAGGAGATTTGAGGCCTGAGAGGTTCCTGCCCAGCTCAGCGAGCAGACAGGCCCAAGTAGACAGTCTCCCAGGACTGGGGGGGTCTGGTGTGAATGGAAATATGCACCACATGGCCTGAATTGCAGGGCCGGCCTCAGGCTCCCACAGCCCCAAACACTTCCAGATGGATTTATTTATAACTCCCAAACCAAAGACAGCACTCGGCTTCTTTTCCTTACTCCCCTCCCCACCCCTAGAGCAAGGCTTTGCTGCCCCGCTCCACTCCGGAAACCAGCGGGAGACAGGGAATGTGCAACTGCTTGAGCCACAGCCGCAGGCTGGGCTCCTGGTCACCGCCTGTCCCCTAGGTGGCAACAGCAGCTCACAGTGTAGGTATGCCTGCAGAACCTGGCCAGACTCCTGCCCCCCCTGGCCCATCTGGGCTCTCACAGGATGGTTGCTAGATGGGCAGCAGGAGTCAGGCAAATTCACTCTGGCAAATCCATTCCTGAACCGCCTCCATTTATTAAGCCACGGTCACACCCATGTCTTCTCATTCTCTGCCTTCAGGACATTCCAAGCCCCTCCCCTCCACCTTCTTCCACAGGGTACTGCTTATCACTGCCTAGGCTGCCAGAGGCTTTGGACTTTGACATTTTCCAACTCGGAACTGAAGAGAGGTTGAGCAACTTGCCGAAGATGACACAGCAAGTTAAATAGCAGAGAAGTCGAAAACTCAAGCCTTACCTAAACCTGTTTCCTCACTTGTGAAGTGAGTCTAATGCCTGGCAGGTGGTGTGGGGATAAATGTCAGCTCTGGAGTTGCTCTGCATGAAGCACGTGCATATACTAGCAGGGTGACTTTTGATGAGTCACTCTTCCTCTCTACAACTCAAGTGCTTGATCTTTCTTTTATGGATTAAAGAGATAATGAATTTAAATGGCTTAGCATAGAGTCTGACCCTTAGGAAGCCCTTAATATAGAGTAACAAATATGAGAGCTTACTGCATCATTGTAGAGCTCACAGCTCCCACCTCTTGAAATATGGGCCAGGCTTCGTGTAAACATCACCTCATGACTCTTCATACATAGAGAAGTAAACCTGGACTTGGAGAGATCAAGTGACTCACTTAAGGGCCATACTTGTAGGAATAGAGGAGGGACTTGAACCCAGTTCTAGGTGGTTCCAAAGCTACGGATTCCATGCTTCTATAGAATCTAAAGGATAAAAATCCCTTAGCCGAGTCTCTGGCCTGCCTCCCCTACCCTCACCCTGTCCTGCCTTTCTTCTTTTAGGAATGCCCAGGAGCTTCCCCTTTCCAAAGGTTTAGCCCATCCAGCTGAACCTGAGCATTTTAGTGGCCCTAAGCAGGGCCTGTGGACACCTGAAGCCTGGAGGAACCTGCCAGCCTTGGGGCCGAGTCTTTCCCGCCTCCTCCTCTCATAGCTATGGCTGGAACGGGTGGTGGCCAAAGGGGACAGAGTGGCAAAGAAAGCAGATAAAGACTCCAGAGTCAAACTTCTAGATGCACCATATCTGCTTCCTATAAATCTTATTTCCCCTCAAAGTTACTCAGAACCAAAGTTTGGCAAACCCACCCCTCTGCATCCAAGGATCCAAATTTTCCTGCAGCTGTTCAGCAACACATGACACCAGATTTCTGCCCCAGTGGGAATCTTTGGCATTCTCACATTCCTTTCTGCTTGCTGCTGTGCAATTAAACATGCATAATTTCTCCATGTTCCCCATCCCGCAGCACACGTCAGCACCACCAGTGATGGCATGAGGGAACAGCACAGTCTCCACATACATACATGAACCAGAGATCCAGCAGGCACTTCTGTCAACTGAACGTGACTCATCAAATGGGCTCCGAATCCCATCAACAATTAGGCTCAATCTACCTATATTTCCCTCATCTTTTCAGTGGGCTTCCCAGGATGCTCAGAATTCCTCATAGTCCAAGAATCAGTGCAGTTATTTGACAAGTGCCCATTGCGGTAAAGAGGTGGCTCTGGTTGTTATGAATTGAATGAGCATTTAATAAATGCTCAATCTCTACCCAAACAAAGTAACTCTCAGAATTTGTGCACAAACTTTACCAGAAGGCCCCAGGGACAGCTCCTCTCTGCTTCCAGTATTGACGCTTAGAAAAGCTTCCTCACAAAACAAAGGCTTCAGCCCTTATGGAGACTACCAGCTCCAGGCCTACTGTATAAATTATCTGCGCCCCAGTTTCCTTATCTGTGATATAGGAACAATATCACCTGTCTCACAAAGTTGCTCTGAGGCATCTAACACTGAGTCAGGTACATGGTACTCTCTCAACAGATGTTACCTTTATAAAGTTTTACCTTGTAGCAAAAGTAAATTCTAACACACTCTAGAACCATCTAGAGTAAAATTATTTCCTCTTTCAATATAGATCAGGCTTCTATTAAGTCTATACCAGCATGGGAGGAACAAAATAAATTCAAAATAAAGTTTCTTTCCTCCAAGAGACCATCATATAGCTGAAAATTTAGGCAAGCATAAAATATTTCAGATAACTCAAATGCCTTTAGGAGTCAGACAGGTACTAAGATGAGTGAAGGAGATTGGAGTAAGAGAATAGGGAGTGGTGGGGACTGTGTCTAGCTAGAGAGCACATATTCCATATAATGGGGAAACCACTACACCAGTCCAGCTTATTACTGCACTGTGGGAATACAGACCCAGTATTACCAGATTTTTCTGTTTTTCAGAGAAGTCAGAAAGTCAAATTGTATGGAAAGAATACTAATTGGTATACGTTAGAAAATCATTTAAAAAGAAACAAACCATATCCAGACCGAACAAAACACATCTGTGGGCATTATTTGGCCTTCCAGCCACCAATTTGCAATCTCCCCATAATGGTAGATGATAAGTTTGTCAAAACAAGACAATAGGTCCTAGACAAGTACAGAAAAGGACATGAGTCCCTTGGGCTGGTATGATCTGGAAAGTTTTCCTCAGGTGAGCTTACCTTAAGGTGGGATTCAGACTGGGATTCAAAGTATGGGCATGAATTTGACAGGGAGAAAGGAGAAGCAAAGAGCTTTTGGCAGAACTGAAGGCAGAAACAAGAATGCTGTAGTCAGAACTCACAGGCAGTGAAGTGGTGGGTCTGGCTGTTATGAAGCCTTCCTGGGAGGAGGGGAAACTTCTGGCCATTTTGGTTGGTCTCAGTGGTGGAGGTTTCTCATGAGCAGAATCAGAGCTCAGTGTGGAGGAAACAAGGGACGACTGGAAACTACCACTTAGAGAGTCTGATTCTTAAAAGCCAGAGAGAAACATTAAACACAGACAGATGCCTCATTGGTAGGATTGGAAAAGGACATTTTAGTTAAGTCCAGGGCCCTTCTAGAATAAGGTAATGTAGCCGGGCTCGGTGGCTCAGCCTGTAATCCTGCGCCTTGGGAGGCTGAGGTGAGTGGATTGCCTGAGCCCGAGGGTTCGAGACCAGCCTGGGCAACTTGGCGAGACCTCATCTCTACAATAAATCAAAAAAATCAGCCGGGCATGGTAGCGCACGCCTGTAGTTCCAGCTACTTGGAAGGCCGAGAGGGAAGGATCACCTGACCCCAGCAGGTCGAGGCTGCAGTGGCCGGGAGCGGCCATTGCACTCCAGTCTGGGCGACAGAGTGAGACTTCAACTAAAAAAATAAATAAATAAATAAAAAATAAGGTAATGTAAAGAAAAAATCTATGGAAGAACAAATAAATAATGCATGATGCTTGGCTGGTGACTAGAAACAGGCCCAGAAGGTGGAAATGTGTAAACCACAGCACAATGAAGCCTGCTGTATTGGAAAGGAGAGCCCGAGCACCATACAAGCACTGGGGAAAGGAAGAAAAAGCCAGTGATCCACAAAAATCCTAGAAAACATTTAAAAAACACTTTAGTAAGAGCATAAGGTAAAATATGTGTCCAGGATTAAAAGCCCCAGGGATTAGAAGCCATTCACCTATGAGGCTCTCGGAATGACTGAAAAGAGCATCTTACTCCAAAGAAGAGAGCATAGGGATGTGTGGTATGCAGGTGTCAAGGAGAATTCTGCAGGTCCCACATCGTATTATGTGACCACTGAAAAAGAGACAAAGCAGGAAAGGGTCAACTGAAAGAGCACAAGGGTGATAGGCAGAATGACAGCTCCCCAACAGTGTCTACGTCCTCATCCCCAGAACCTGTGAACATGTTAGGTTACATAGCAAAGAGAAAAAAGTTTGTAGGTAGAGTTAAGGTTACTAATCAACTGACCTGATTGAGATGGGAGATTCTCCTAGATTATCTGGGTGGGCTGGATGTAATCACAGGGGTCCTTATAAAGTGAAAGTAGGAGGCAGGAGAGTCAGCATCAGAGAAGGAGATGTGTAGAAGATGAATCAGAGATGGGATGTGAGAAAGACTCAACCTGCCAAGGAACACAGGCAGCCTCTAGAAACTGGAAAAGGCAAGGAAACAGATTCTTCCCTAAAGCCTGCAAAAGGAACACAGTCCTGCTGACATGTTAATTTTAGTCCAGTAATACCATTCAGACTTCTGACATCCAGAACTATAAGATAAATTTGTATCACTTAAAGCCACTAAATTTGTGGTGAT
This sequence comes from Tarsius wallacei, assembly GCA_963574415.1. Lineage (NCBI taxonomy): Eukaryota > Metazoa > Chordata > Mammalia > Primates > Tarsiidae > Tarsius > Tarsius wallacei. The sequence goes on from CAUYQG010098711.1 coordinate 16,839, forward strand.
TTGTTACAGCAGCAATAGGAAACTAATACAACTAGGCTTGGACTCAGACAGACTGTTTAATCCTATAGTCCAGTTATTGAAATTCTCTGGGCCTCAATAGCCTCGTCTGTAAAGTGGAGACCACACCTTCACTTCACAGAGTTGGGGTGAAGAGCACCCAAAAGGATGACCATAAAGGGACAACATAGCCTAGCACAGAGAAGGCATTGGGCAGCATTGATTTCTTTCCTTCAGTGCATTTGATACAATTGTAACTAATACCTAGGACCTAGCCTAGGCAACATGGTGAGACCTTGTCTCTACAAATAAAAAAAAAGCCAGGCATGGTGGCATATGCCTGTAGTCCCTGCTACTTGAAAGGCTGAGGCAGAAGGATCACCTGAGCCCAGAAGGTCAAGGCTGCAATGAGCCATGATTGTGCTACTGCACTCCAGCCCAGGCGACAGAGTGAGACCCAGACTCAAAACCAAACCAAAACAAAACAAACCTAGGACCAGTGGTGTTAGGGTCAATGTTTAGCAACCAGCTTCCCAAAAATGCATGAATGTATATATGTACATGTTTATTATAAATTTACTTATATAAGAATGTGAGGCACTCAATTTACAAATAATACTCTTTATTGCAAATTCCATGGAGCCAATTGATTCTCACATGATACTTTCATTGATTTTGCTGAACTCTTGTATCAATAGCCAAACTCCGGCTGCAATAGAAGAGCAAGTGTAGTTCCTAGATGAACAGAGGTTGATGTTTTTGTTTATGTTAATGAGTAAGAAAAAATGAAACAATGAAAATGTATTGGAACTTGAAAAAAATTAACCATTATGTGAACAATGTGAACAACTATTTTGCTGATTCAGATAATAGTTTTCATATACTGGAAGCATTATTTCCTCAAATTTTCTGTGCTATTTATGAAGTAACAGCAATACACATGACACTTTTAAGTTTGATGTAAGTTATTAGCATTTCTCCATCACTTTCTTAAACTTAGAGTACAGTGTATAAGGCAATAATCCCAGCCCTGATCTGCAGCGTTTTCAGATTTCCATTATGTAGATACTCCCAGCTTGGCCTATTTCAAGCTACAAAAGCTCACACGCAAGATGAGAATAAGCTCAAGAGCCTAGTGAAATGTAGTCAAATAATTAGGAAGTAATTAGTTGTATTTGTTACTTTTGCTTTTAATATAATTTATTTAACTGTAGGTTTATATAATTTAATATATTTTAACAGCTATTTTTTATATTTTGAGATAATTTTAGACTTACACAGAAGAGTTGTAAAAACAGTACAGAGTTCCCGTGTACCCTTCACCCAGCTTCCCCTTGTGCTGAAATCTTACATAATTATACAACATTTATCAAAACTAAGAAATGGGCCACGGTACCACATTAACTGAAGTACAAGCTTATATGGATTTCACCAGCTTTTCCACTTAAGTCCTTTTTCTGCTACGGGTTCCAATCCAGGATCCCATATTGCATTTGGTTGATCATTTATTTTATACAATGTCCCTCAATCTGTTTGTCTTCTGTTTTCTCATATAATTTAATTTTTAATGATGGTTGTGTTTAACAGCTGGCTCACAAATTTCCTAAATATTTAACAATTGGCTCTTGCGAACCACTACAAGCCCACCCCAGCACACCACTCTAAGCAAAATTGACAATTCATTCGTTTTTTTCCACTAATTACACAAATATTTATTGAGCGCTCTCTAGGGTCTAGTGCTGGGGATAGAGACACGACCAAAACAAAGTCCTTGCCTGAGAAATCACAGATTAGGGGAGGTGACAGCAGTAGTAGACAATGCCCCCAGAGTGATCAGGGTTATGATGGAGGTTATACAATGTGCTGGAGCACTTAGAGGTGGGAGAGACCAACCTTGCCTAGACCAGTCAACAAAAGCTTCACAGAGGAATGCAAAGAGTGAGCAAGAGCTCCCAGGTCAGATACAAGGAGGTCGAGGGTAGCTTCTCATGTAAGATTATACGTGAGTGGGAATGAGCTAATCAGCTGAGGAAACAAAGGAACAACAGTCACCTATTTACTCCTTCATTTGATGAGCATTTATTGATATCAATTCCATACTGGGCTCTGGAGATGCCCAAACAGGTATAAATAATGGTATTCAAGTGTGACAAGGGTTGTGATGGTGCCTGGGCTATCTTAAAGGATGAGGCAGTGTTTGCATATGTGAAGGCGGTACCATGAATGAACATGAGACCTGAGGGCACATGAAGATTAGCAGTGGAGAAGACCCCACAGCCAGACACCTCCTCCCTGACAGTACAGGACTTCAGGGAGAAGCTGAAAGGCCACTGACCATCACTTAACCTACTGCAACCAACAGTTTTTGCCAGAGAACAACTGATGCCAGAACCTTCCTGTGCAGGTGCCACATATTCACAGCCCCCGTCTCTCCAACCCCTCACACTAGACCTCCATGTACAGACCCCTGGAAGCTACACTGAGCATCTGGCCTTTGCCTTGGGGAAGGGTGAGGTGGTGATGACATGATCTCAAGGGCCAACTCTCAACAGGGGCCCTTCACCTGAGACCACGACCTCCTAGACAAGGGCTGGTGTTACTTCTACAGAGTCCATCTTTGACCACAACCTAAAGCTGTCCCCCTACGTACACACCCCAGTCATTCTCTATCCCATTATACTGCTTTATTTCTTTCATCATGCTTATTACTATCTGAAATTATTTAGGTCTCTACTTGTTTTTGCCTGTCTCCTTCCATTCGAATTTCAGCTCCTCAGAGGTAGAAATCTTGGTTTGTCTTGTCATCAATACATCCCCAGCTCCCAGTTCAGGGCCTGGCCCATGGGAATATTCATGAAATATTTATAGACTGGATGAGTGAATGGATGAATAGATGGACGCATTCCTAACCCTCTGTAGCCCAAATTTTCTTCCGTCAGCACCTTGACCCAGAACTTCAACCTTACAAGGAGGACCAACATTAGCATGCTTGAAATCCAGAATGCTCCTCTTGGAACTGTTGTGAGAATGCGAAAGATCACAACAATGACAACAACTAACATTTGTTGTACTTACAGTGCCAGTTCCCATACTAAGCCATTTAAAATATATTTAATACATATTTTTACTGGGTCTCTACTAGGTTCCAGGCACTCTTTAGGGCCTAGGGACATAGCAGTGAAAAAAAGACAAAAATTCCCTCTTTTAGGGAGCTTAACTATTAACTCATTTAATCTGAAAACAATCTTAATTTGTAGATCTTTTAAAATTATTCCTATTCTTAAATTCCCATGTTTAAAATGAGAAACTGGAAACACAGAGGCAAAATAACCTACCCAAGATCACACAGCTGTGGAATGGCAATAGCAGGCACTATGGACCCTGAGCCTGTGTTCTTAACCAGTAAGCTACCCTGTCTCCTGAAAAGCTATGGGAAAGTGCTGGGCAAACTTTCAGTGACTTTGACAAACTGGAATTCCTGTCATTCTTGCTAGGAGCATTCTGTGTTGTGGGGGCAGGAAAGAGACTGGGCCAGGGAGCTCAGAGGACACGTGGAGGGCAGCGGTCCAGAAGGGGCCCTTTGGCACATCTTGGGCCAGAAGAGCACTAGCTGTGCTGTAACTCTGGGTCCCACTAGTCCCTTGCTGGAGACTGCCAGACATAACAGACTCACATGGAATGAGGCTGCATGAAGGCTGCAAGGCCTCTCTACTGGCATGTATTTAGCTTTTTGTGGGGTTTTTTTTGTTGTTGTTGTTGTTGTTGTTGTTGCTAGAATCCTTTCCTGGTCCTCCTTCCACCAATGTGTTGCCCTTGTGGTAGCCCTGCCCCACCTCCCCTTGCCATAGTTCTCCCATTCAGCCTCCTAGCCCCAGAGGACAAAGGAAAGTTTAGCCACCTCCCACTGAGCTTTTCTGGCTTTCTGTTTCCATTGGAACAAAGACCAGCTCACCAAGTGCTCTCTGATCCTTGGAATGAGAAAGGAAAATAGTTTATCACACAGAGTAACCCGCATACCACCCCCATAGCTCACTGGTCCCAGCCTCTCAGGACGCCCAGCATTCCTAGCAGGGTGAGGCGGGAAGGAACCTCCCTTCTGCTCAGCCTTAGGCAGCCAGTGGGATAATGATGACTTCCATCTGGGCTGGCCTGTTTTCTACCCCTTAGGCTCCACCTGTGGCCTAGATGGAGCCAAAGGAAGAATGAAACATCCTCCTTTCTGCCTCTGTCATAGCTCCAACTATGAGCCTCCCAGACTTTGGTCAGATTTCCAAGTGATTTCTGTAGAAAGAGGAGGTTGTGTGGGACTTTAGATGACTCTCTAAACCCCTCTAAGATTCAGTGTTCTCCTCTGAAAAATGGGTCTAATAATGCCTATTTTATGTGGTTACTGTGAGGATTATAATTTTAAGTGACAAATGTTTGATAAATGCTAGGCCCCAACTAGACCAGGAAGAAGAGTTGGTCTAGGAAAGGATATGAAGTTGCTCCAGAGATGGGCCCACCTGAGTGGCAGATGTGGTAGAAGTTTTTGCTCTGGAAAATGGGGTGTCATCCCACTGCTGGTCTCCCCTAGACTTCTGCATGAGGCCTCGGGCCAGAGTGATGCACATTTGCAGGGAGCACAGCTCGCCTGAACAGCTGTAACGTGGTGTGTTTATAGATATGGGTTGAAGAAAAGATGGCACTCTGGAAGCAGTCAAGAAAGAAATGGAGACTGGCAGGAATGAGGCCCTCTGCCCTGGTGCCCCTGGGGCCCGAGTGGAAGCCCAGTTGGCCAGGCTTTCATCTCCTCCCCCAACCTAACTTATAATGCTGCTCCTTAGAGATCACCGCATCAAATTATAAATTGCTTTACAAATTAGCAAACTGAGGATCAGTGAGGAAAAGGGACTTGCCCAAGGTCACCCTGGCTAGACCTGCTAACTCCCATGCTCCAGTGGGCTCTCTCCTTCTGCTACACAGTTTGCTCTTGAGAATCCGAGGTCACATGGCCTAGAGATGGCACAGGGCAATCTCACTGATTCCCACAGTCCACCTGTTCATCGATTCTGTAGGTCCTTACTCAGTGTTTACTATGTGTCAGGCATTGGTGCAGGCACTAGGAATACTGCAGGGAGAAAAACAGGCAAAAATTCCTGCTCTCACGAAGCTTATATTCTGATGAAGGGAGACAGACAATAAATTAAATAAATGAGTAAAATCTGTAGTAAGTTAGAAGACAATAACTGGCTTGGAGGGCTCAAGACCAGCAAGCTTAGAGGTGCTACTCTTCTTTTTTGAGTCAGGGTCTCACTCTGTCTCAGCTCATCACAGCCTTGGCCTTCTGGGCTTTGGCAATCCTTCTGCCTCAGCCTCCCAAGTAGCTAGGACTATAGGCACGTGCCACCATGCCTGGCTCATTTATTTTTATTTTTTTTGCAGAGACGAGGTCTCTCTATGTCACCTAGGCTGGTCTCAAACTCTTGGGCTCAAGTGATCCTACCACCTCGGCTTTCCAAAGTGCTGTGATTACAGGCATGAGAACCACACCTGGCCGTGGAGATGCTATTCTATAATAAGATGTTCAATGAAAGATTCATTGAGAATGTGGCATGTGTGCAGAGGCCTGAATGAAGTAAGGGAGTAAGTCACGCAGATATCTGGAGGAAAAAAACTCCGGGCAGAGGAAACAGTAAATGCAAAGACCCTGGAGGCTGCTTGGAGAGAGTGGGGGGCGGGGGCAGAGAGAGTGGCAGGAGGTGAGGCCCGGGGGATCAGGACCTGGTGGGCCACTGTAAGGACTTTGGCTTGTCATCTGAAATAGAGATCCAGGAGAGGGCTTTGAGCAGAAGCAAGATACTGCCTGACTTATGTTTTTTTCAAGAACACTCTGGCTGTTGTGCTGACAGGAGAGTGTAGAGGAGCCAAAGCAGAAGAGACCCATTAGGAGGTTGGTGCAGATATCCAGGGGAGAGCTGATGGGGCATAGACCACGAAGGTGGTAACACGTGGTTTGAATCTGGAGATATATATTTCTTTTCAAACATCCATCTGGCTCAGAAATTGATATATTTTGAAGGTGGAGACAATGTGATCTGCTTGTGGAGTATGAGAGAAAGAGAGGAGTTAAGAATGACCTTGAGGTTTGGGTCCTAAGTAATTGGAAAGCTGGGGTTGCTATTAACTAAGACATGGAAACTAGGAGCAGCAGGTTTAGGGTACAAGACCAGGAGTTTGGTTTTGAACATGGCAAGTCTGATATGCCCATGAGATGCCTAAGTGGATGTCTATAAAAGCCACTCCCCCACCTGCATATAAGGGTAAGCAGACTTCCCCAGGGGCGGCAGCAGTAGGTTCTGTGTGCTGTTTGATCCCCTGGGCCTCACGTCCGGCCACTGTTTCCCCCACTCTCTCCAAACTGCCTCCAGGGTCTTTGCATTTGCTGTTTCCTCTGCCCAGAGTTCTTTTCCTTCCATCCCTTCCTGCCTCATTCATTCACTCACTCATTCAGCAGGAACGCAGTGAGCAGGTCCAGGCACTGGGGACACAGCTCTCTTGGCTGACCTCCCTGTCACCTGTCTCATCTCTCTTCTGTCCATCTAACACATGGAGGCTCCAGCGTGGGCCTTCCAAAGCCAAGATCAGGCCCTTCACTACCCTGCTCCAAACTCTCAGCTGGTTCCCCTTGCTTTCAGAGGGAAAAAGGTCAAGATCCACAGACTGACCCATGAGGCCCTAAATGATGTGCCTTATTTCCTTCACTCTCAGTCCCCCATTCCTTACACACCAGTCACATAGGGCTACTTACCAGGGCCCGATCATACTATCGGCACCCATAACTCCAAGGGTCTGCTCAGGGGCTCCCTGGGCCAGTAAAGCCCTGCCCCCTCCTTAGCATAGTTTACTTATTTTCTTCTTCCAGCACCTGGCTGAGCTGTCTCCTTTTGCCTAAAGCCTTCCTTCCTTCCTTCCTTCCTTCCTTCCTTCTTTCCTCAATGTCTCCACACACAAAGGAAGTCTCTCTCAGGGGTCTCTGTCTGACCCTTTACATATTTGAGAGTGTCTGTCTGCTCTCCCGTCGTCTTTCCCTGTCAGGACTGGATGTGCAGTCCAACCCTTGCTAGACTGGTTGCCTCTTAAGGGCAGGTATTGAATTCTTACTTGTTCATCTCTGCAACCCCAGCACAGCCCTTGCCAGAAGTCTATAAAGGATTATTGAATGGATGGGAATGAATATTCTAATATTCTAATATGGGTTTTTTGTTTGTTTTTTTTTTTCGAGTTGGAGTCTCACTCTGTCGCCCAGACTGGAGTGCAGTGGCCGCTCCCGGCCACCGCAGCCTTGACCTGCTGGGCTCAGGTGATCCTTCCGCCTCAGCCTTCCAAGTAGCTGGAACTGCAGGAGCACGCTACCATGCCCGACTAATTTTTTG
>CAUYQG010098712.1:0-42735 GCA_963574415.1 Tarsius wallacei
TGGGAGGGATAGGGGAAGGGATTAATGGCAGTAAATACCTGTCTGGGGATGGGGGGACACTTCTTATCAACAAGGGTGCCTGAACGAGACATATTTGTGTACCTAACCCTTAACTGTACCCCTCAATATCACAATAAAAAAGTATTGTATATTAAAAAAAAACAAACAAAAAACTGTTGAAAGGAAGAGGGGAAAAAAAAATAATAAAAAGATCAATTCACCAAGAAGACATAACAATCTTAAATGCACACATACCTAACAATGGATCTTCAATAATGTAAAATAAAAACTGATTGACCCCCAAAAAATGGACAAATCCTCAGTTATAGCTGAAGGCATCAGCATCCTTCTCTCAATAACTGGTACAACAATTAGGTAAGAAATCAGTAGGAATATACAGGAACTAAAAAACGCTATCAACCAACTTGACCCAACTGACATTTATAGAATATTTCACCCAAGAAGAGCAGACTATATGCTCTTCTAAAGAACATTCATCAAGACAGAACATATTTTGTGTCATTTAACAAACTTTAACACATAAAATAAATGTTGCTTATAGTATTTTCTCATTAATGGCAAGTCTATGCCTGTATAGTCAACAACTTAGATAAAATAGAACAATTCCTTGAAAGACATAATCTACTGAAACTCACACAAGATGAGATAGATGACTTTAACAAACATATATTTTAATGTAGTTGAGCTCGAAGTTCAAAATCTTCTAAACAAGACAAAAAACCCCCACAGATCCAGATTATTTCACTAGAAAATTCCGACAAACACTTTAGAAAGAAATTAAACCAATTTTACAAAATTTATTCCAGGAAATTGAAGCAAACATTTCTCAACTCATTTTAAGAAACTGGAATTACTTTGATGCCAAATTAGAGGAAAAAATATACAGGAAAAATTATAGATTAATATGTATTATTAACATGGGTGTAAAAGTTTTCAGCAACATATTAGCAAATTCAGTCGAGCAACTTGTGCAAGGAATAACACAGCACAATCAAGTGCAGTTTATTGTGAAAATGAAGGCCTTGTTCAATATTTAAAAAATCATCAATGTAATAAACTATATGAATTATAACCAAAGTTACAATCCTAACATGATAAAACCTCTTAACAAACTAGGAATAAAAGGGAACTTCCTTATCCTGATAAAGGACCTTTGCACAAAACTTATATTGTACTTTACTATACTTAACCTCATACTTAATGTCTTCTCTTACCATTCCAACATCATACTGAAAGTTCTAGCCAATGCAATAAATCAAGAAAAAGAAATAACAAGGATACCTTTTCAAATAAGTAAATAAGACTATCTCTATTCCCAGACATGATTTTCTTTGTTAAAATGTTCAAGGAATCAACAGAACTAATTACTGAGTTCAACAAGGGCATAAATACAGGGTCAGTGCACAAAAATCAATCACACTTCTATATAACAGCAATGAACATATGAAAACTGAAGTTTAAATAACAGTACTATTTACAATAGCTTTTCCTACAATTTTAAACTCAACAAAATACGTGTAGGATCTATATGCTGAATAGCACAAAATGCTGAGGGAAAAAAATCAAAGAAGATGGTAATTGCATAGAAAGGTATATCATGTGTTCATGAATTATGCATTTTTATATATTTAAGATGTTGCTTCTCTTTAATGATTTATAGATGTAGCACAATCTCTATAAAATGCCAGCAGGATTTCTTTTGCAAGTATTGACAAAAAGATTCTAACATGCACATGAAATGTAAAACAAAACAAATAATCGAGAATAGCCAAAACAATTTTATAAGACAACGAAGTCTGAAGAGTCACCTTACTTGATATTAACACTTAATTTTTTTGCTACTATAATGAAATCGATATGTTATTTCCAAAAAGTTAGATACATTGATTAAGAAAACTGAGTATCAAATTTAGATATTGACTGACACAAATATAGTTCATTGATTTTTGACCAGGGTGAAAAGGCAATTCAACAGAGAAAAGATGATATTTTCAACAAATAGCATGGAACAAGTAGATATCTTTATGCAAAATGATGTATTTTGATCTTTACTTAATATATTATAGAAATTAACTTAAAATGGACCCTGGACCTAATGCAAACCCTAGAAGTGTAGAACTTATAAAAAAAATTCTTTATGAGCTTTGGGTTAGGCAAAGGTTTTGTTCTTAAATCTACAAGAAAAACAACAAAAATTTATAAAAAGTAATAAATTTGTCCTCATCAAAATAAAAGAAAATATGTTCTGTGAAAGACACTGTTAAGAGAATAAAAATACAAGTGGTGGGTAGGAAGATAATATTTACAAGTCAGTTATGTGAGAAGGGACATACCACATAATAAACTCTCAAAACTCCATAATAAGAAAACATAGAAGTCAGTGGAAATAGCATGCAAATATTTTTATGGTTACTTCAACAAGGAAAATAGGAAGATGACAAATAAACACATGAAAAGATAATCTATCATTAGTCATTAAAATTGCAAATTAAAATCATAATGTGATGCCACTGCATCCCTTCTCAAAGGGCCAAAAGAAAAAACAACAACAACAAAAAAACAAAAGACAAAAATAAAACAAAAAAGAAGCAACCAACTAACCAAACAGAAACTAAAAAAAGATAGGCTGTTGTTGAACAGCAGAGCAGTTGGAACTTTTCTACATTCCTGGTGGAAATGCAAAATGAGACAGTCACAATAGAAAATCATTCTATAGTTTTTATAAAGTCATACATATTTACTATATAATCTGTGAATCTCACTTAGGGGTACTTAGTATAAAGAAGCAAATATTTTCATTTGTGCAGAAACCTATACACGAGTTCATGTTACGTAAATGAATGTTTATAACAGTATGGTTCAAAATCTCCAAACCTAGGAATAACCCATACTTCCTTCAGTGGATGAAGGTTAAACAGTCTATGATATATCCATATAACAGAATACCATTCAGCACTAAGTTGGGGTAAAATACACCGCAACATAAATTAACCTCAAATGCATTATGCTAACTTGAAGAAGCCATACTCAAAGGGTTACATGCCATAATTCCATTTGTATGATATGTGGAAAAGAAAAAAACTATCAGACAAGAAATTTGTGATTTCCCAAAACTGGGGAGCAGAGGGTGTGAATTCAAATGGGCATCATGAGGGACATTTTTGCTTTGAGGGAACTATTATGTATCTTGATTGTGGTGGTGGTTACATAGCTCTATACATTTATTAAAACTCATAGTACTACACAAACACTGTAACAAAATTAACTTTCCAGTTTCTAATTTCTAGATATATATATTTTTAAATGTAAAAACGCAGTTCATAAAATAGATATTGTGAAAGGGAATCTTGTTATTAATTTTTTTTTTTGAGTTGGGGTCTCACTCTGTTGCCCAGTCTGGAGTGCCCTGGCACGCTCATGGTCATCGCATGCACCATTAGGCTTGGCTAATTTTTCTTCATTTATTGTAGAGATGAGGTCTTGCCAAGTCACCCAGGCTGGCCTCAAACCTGTGGGCTCAGGCAATCCTCTCACTTTGGCCTCTCAAAGTGCTCGAATTATAGGCGTGAGCCACTACGCCTGGCCTTATTTATTTATTTTTTATGAGAGCAAGCCTCCAATCAGTGAGATGTTACAACCATTACCACAAAGTGAGCTGTGTCTTATTTCCAGAATTATAGGGGCCTCTAGCCATTCAATTTCCCCTCTGATGTGGACAAGATCCACCAATACTATTATTTTAAAAATAGATGCATTTTTTTTGTCACAAAAGGACTTCCCAAAATGACCATAACCTTTCCTTTCAGGCTGTAAGCAAAGTTTTGCAGGAGGATGATAACTCGTACTGAGAGATAAATTATGCTTAAATAAGAGACCAGCTCTAGGCCCACAAGCATGTCATAATCAGAGAACATTCAAGGAGTGTTGGGAGTAGTTTGGTGTTTGGGAGCTGTTGGCAAGAGAGTGTTGGGGCTATTAAATCTAGCTTTCCAGCCCTGATGGGACCCATTAGCTACATTACTGGAGATTTTTTTTTTCCTGAGGCTAGCAGCATGTTCAGTCCAAAAGCTAATATATGTATTATTGCTTTGCTGGATTTCAAGCCTTTTCTCATTAGAGGCAAAGATAGTGATTAAAAGTTGTTCACCAAATATTAGGTTTTGTTGCCATGGAATAATTCTTGGCCTCCCTAATAAAGAGAGTCCAAGACTATCATTCAGATTAATTGGAATAATTTGGAATGAAAAAGCTGATGAGGAAGCCAGGTTGCTTGAGGTGTCTAAGTAAGCTATTATTGTTCACCTTACTTCTCTCCCCACCATCCTGCCCCAACTTCTCTCCCTTAAAAGGGCATTGGCTATAAACAGAAGTGGTAATCCTTCCCTTAGGCTGGTCAGAGCAGAGGTGGTTTAGTGAATCAATACCTGTACTCACTCACTTTTTTTTTTTTTTTGGTGAGAAGTCCTAGGAGCAGAGGAGGCTAAATAAACTTAGGCTAGTGCTGCAAACGATGTCTTCAGAATGCTGGCTCTTCTCCAGTCTAAAAGTGTGACAGAGCCTTTGCTACCACTAAACTTGAACCAGAACAGAGATGCACACACTTCTAACTGGGCATTATAGGGAGCCACGCTTTTTTGTTGGTTTCTGCTTGCCATCCATTTTGTGATGGCTGTGAGACAGAACCCCACTATGCACTTTCTGTCTTCTGATGCCTAGATATCACCAATCCCAGGCAACATGATCTCAGAATCATTTTCCGCTTTCATCTAGAAAGACTTTTTCTACTCTGTCTCAAATACAATTTATGTTTTTCAGGAATATTGGTTTAGCTGGTCTCCTGTACACTTGGCTCAGGGTTCTCCTGTAGGCAGCATACTGTTTGGGGCAACTTGCAGTATCCTTGTAAATATTCTTTTGAGGATGGAGAGAAGGCTAGATGAAGAAATATGAGTTCTAGTACGAAGCACAACACAGTCCCATATGCCATTTCATTTACTTAATTAAGTGTTGCAGTGAGGAAGGCAGAGTCAGGGACTTCCAGGGCCCTTGGTAGTGGGGATTTCTACTTTTCATCTAGAAATACATTTGGGAAAGTACTAGACTCCCTAAGCAAACTGGTGCATGCATCCTCCAGCTCTGTGAATGCTGGCTGCTAATGACTTGCAGCTGCCCTCCATAGAAGGAGAATTGCCCTTGGCTGACAGGAATTTGGCCTATTACCAGAGGTTGTGTGTTGCCCTCCAACTCAGGGGCAGCTAGTGGGCAATGACTGAGTAACATGGGAAAGCATAATTTAAGCCCACTTGTCTCAAGTGAAAATCCCTCTGTCTTGAAATTTATGCTTCAGTGGCCCCTGTGGATAAGACTTTATCTAACACCACAAGTGTGATGATTATTGGATGCCCAGATATCTGACTAAACATTATTTCTGTGTGTGCTTGTGAGAGTGCTTCCAGAAAAAATTTGCAATTGAGTTTGTTGACTGAGTAAAGCAGATAGTCCTCCTCAATGTGTGTGGGCATTGTTCTATCTGTTGAGGTCCAGAATAGATGAAAAGGGCAGAGGAAGGTTGAATTCACTCTCTACCTAACTACCAAGCTAGGACATTGATCTTCTTTTACCCTTGGTGTTCCTAGCTCCCAGGCCTTCAGACTCAGACTGGTGTCTACACCGTTGGCTTTTGGCCCTTGGGTCTTCAAACTATACCACTGGCATTCCTGGATCTCTGGTTTGTAGGTGGCAGATCATGGGATTCCTCAGCCTCCATGATCACATAAACCAATAGTTTTTATACAATCTCTTGATATAGATAAAATATATTTTTATGTATCTATAGCTATCTTTGTATCTTCATATGGCTTTCTCTCTAATTCTAATCTATCATTTATTTCTCTCTATATATACATATTTGTGCAGTCTTTTCCCCATATAACTCTTTTTTCATAATTCTCTTAAAGGATTGTCCTGAAGGACACTCCCTCAGTAAACCGTGTGCTCCCCAATTTTTATCTCAAGCTCCGCTTTCTGATGAACTTTCCCTAACTACCAACTCCTTGGAGCTAAGAACAACATTTATCTTATCTGGGTTTGTTGCTCACTTATTTTCTCAGGGTCATAGCTTTGCACATATCTATATTCCTGGAGGTGGTCTGGAAGTTGTGGTCTGTTTGGCTATCTTTCATTTGAATCAGATCTAGTCCCTTTAGGAGGTTTCTGACTCAGAATTGTCCAAACCCACCTATGATGTTATATGTAGAGGTCACATAGAGATGTTCAGAGAAGAGGTGAAGGACATTCTTCATTATCAGGAGCAATAAAAGATAGAAATGACACAAGTCTTTGCTGATAAATCCAGAAGACATTCAGTGCAATTTGGAGTATTTCTGGAATGAGTCAATTCTGAGAGAACAGGAGCCCAAATTATTTGCCTAGAGAAAGGCTCTTTATGGGAAAGGAAGATGCATAACTCCTCACTGATAGAATTATATCAGAATTCATTTTACATAAGACACAACAATAAGCAAAAAGTCTTAGGTTATTATTTATTGTGGATACTTTCACATCTCCACAAATCACTATAGTTCCTTTAAACCTGGCAGATATTACTTATTTGATTTTTATTGATCACTCTCCTTACTCTTTCTTTGCTTCAAAACAAAAAAAGTTCTCATTTTTATACTTTGCATCTTAGTTATTGTATTTTAAGTGTTTTCTTAGATATTATTTGAGTCCTATAGTCTCTACTCCTATATTTGTCTGGACTTTACTGAAGGTGTTATACTGATAAATATTCAAAAGATTTTGTGCTAATTGTAAGTTGATAGTTCATTGTGGAACCTAATTAATGAACCATACATGTGTGCAAGATACACCAGTTAGACCAGAATTTGCATCCCTATTTTTATGCTATGCTCCCTACCAGAAAGTAGATTATAGAAAACCCAGTGTAAAAATGCATCAGGGAAAGATGCCATCCCTGGAGGGCAGTAGATATATAGGAATGGGAAAAAGAAGGCAGAGGTTGAGAGCCTGACAGACTAGTAAGCAGGAAGTGGGAAGACTTAAGCCATTCATAAACTCAGTGACCAATACCCAAGAATTAAAATAAATACATTGTTTCAGATTCTGTTTTTCTTATGGCTAACATACTGTATACCAGGTATCCCCAAACCCCAGGCCATAGATCACTACCAGTTGGTGGCCTGTTAGGAACTGGGCCACATAGCAGAAGTGACCTGCGGGTAAGCAAGCAAAGCTTCATCTGTATTTAAAGCCACTCCCCATCACTTGCATTATCGCTTGAGCTCCATCTCCTGTCAAATCAGTAGCAGCATTAGATTCTCACAGGAGTATGAACTCTATTGTGACTGCACATGTGAGGGATCTAGGTTGCATGCTCCATATGAGAACCTAATGTCTATGATACGAGATGGAGCTGAGGCAGTGATGCTAGTGCTGAGGAGTGGCTGCCAATACAGATGAACATTAACAGTGAGGTTGGACTGCACAGAGACCATAATAAATTAATGAGTTGCAGACTCATATCAAATCCCTATCAGTGAGTGGCAAGTGAGTTGATGTACACCAATTGTACAGCTGCATCTGGTGGCAGGCTTTAAGTCAGAAACTGACACTTATTTTAATCAACGTGTGCCCTGTTCATTATTTTGCTGACCACTTCCATGTATGCCTCCCTTTTTCCTATATACATAATTATTTTATTATATATTACAATGTAATAATAATAGAAATAAAGTGCGCAATAAATGTTATGTACTTGAATCAACCTGAAATCATCTGTGGAAGAACTGTCTTCCACAAAACCAGTCCCTGATGCCAAAAAGGTTGGGAATCGATGGTCTATAACACCTTTAGCATTCATCCTTCAAAGGCAAGAAGATTGTGAGCCTATAGGTATGTTTTTATACTTTTCAACTCCTCACAATAATTTTGAAAGAATTTTTTTCTCTCCCAAGAAGTATTAGTCCAATCACATCAGCTTTTAAAGATGAACAGATATTGAGGTGATATTCCAGAAAAACAATTATGCAGCATTGCTAATCATATGCCCCTCATTCCAGAAGCATGGAGATGCTTAATTAAATAATGATTCTGTGTGGGATGGAGTTAGTTCAGGGCCATGAATAGAATCTTTAGCCACAAGAACCCTGATAAATTGATGAGTGAAGGAAGGAGGGCATATATAAGGGACCCTATCTGATTCATATTTTCTCAGACTCATCACTGATTTTGGCCATTCTCCAGTGAACAGTTCTTTGGACTTTGATGCACTCTATTTCACCTTCAGGATATGACGCCTTTCTTCCATGTTATATCTCAGTTTTCTCTAACACTTTGGACACAAAGAGCCCATTAGTTAAGCATGTGTGCACAGTCTGGAAGTGCAGGGAGTTAATGACCCCACGGCAGCCCTCAACAAATATATAATTGAATGGCAGCTGATGATTTAATACTGCTAGTCAATTCTCAGGTGAAGAATTCTGAAAGGCAAACTATATGTTCCTCAGAGGGTTGCCTAGCTACTCTCAACAGTAGCCTAATTGCATATTTGTTTATTGCCTTTTCTTCCTTCCTTTGCAGTCACCTGTCTTCACTCTTCTCCTTGGATCACCTCCTGAGTAAACTTTGGACAGTTCCTACTCACGCTCTGCTGTGGGTGGGAGCTCAAACTCAGACAGGGATTAGGCAGAAGTGATGAGAGAGATGGGAAAACTAGCTTCACAGAAGTCAAAGGATAAACAAATTTCAAAAATCATGGTTAATAACATCAAAAGCTATAGAGAGGTCAAATAAGATGGAAATGGAAAAGAATCCAATTAAACAGTTGGAAAGTTACAGGCAATCTTAGATGAGAGCTATCAATGCAATAAGTAAAGCACATTTTTCTTTTATTGTCAAAATTGTTTGTTTCCATTTCTCTAATTTTGAACAAACTTCCTCATCTTCTGGAATGTCCTGGCTATAAACTTTAGCATTTCCGATCTAACTAGAGAAATAATCTGTCTGAAAAATAAAATTTAACACTAACCCTTTCACTCCCCAAACTTAAATTTTCAGTTAATTTTTTAGCGCTCTCTCTCTCTCTCTCTCTCTCTCACACACACACACACACACACACACACCCCCTTTGGAGTTGCCCCAAACCACTTCTCTGACTTTAGACTATACTTCCTGCCTGCTCTGTTTATTTATCTGTGCTCCTTAATTGTTTGGGTCCTCTAAATTTACATGATTGACAATGACTTACTTCCCTCCTCATCAAAATTAGTTGTCTTATGTTTCTTTGAATATGTAAATGTTCTTTTTTTTTAAGTCTTATCATTAAACATCTATAAATTCTGAAGGATTCTGTGCAGTTTAGAGGAATATTAATGAAGAAGACATTGGTAAGGATTTTTGCTCATTTTTTGGTATCAAGTAATGAGGATTGGAAAACTCTTGCTATTCATTAGGAGGATCCAGAAATGGCACACTCAATGATAATAAAAAATTATTTTGCAGGGGTTGGAAAGGCAGTCTCTGCAGAATTTTATTTTAATCTTTAATTTGATATAGTCTCATTCTTCACAATGTCTCAGGCATTTTTTTGGTCAATATCTGACTCATCCATAAATTTCTGCTGTACACTGTTCTTTGTGTGTACAAAGTCAATTTTATTGGCAATATTGGGAATTAGTCTAGTTATTGTAAGTGGATCTGTTCAATAAACAATTATGAAGCATGGAAAATTTTCTGGGCACTCTGAGAGTGTGAAGTGTAAGAAGTTCTGCAAGGAACTCAGGGTTATGGCCTCAGAAGTCAAGATAGTGTTTAAAGAAGTGGATACTTGTGACTAAAAGAGGTTTCAAGGGGGTTCTGGTGTCTTGTGAAGGTTCTCTTTTTTTTTAATCTGGGTGCTGACTGTATTGATGTGTTTAGTTTGTAAAAATTCAGTCAGTTTTATACATATATTTACATGCATTTATGCATTTTGTACATAAAATTTCAAAACCAAAAATTTTGTGAAAACATAAGTTTATTGGAACATAGAATAATTATTTTAAAACTTTACAATATAGAAGTTTTTAAAAACTATGACCCATAAATCAAAAGTCAATACAGAAATGGCCAATTAAATTTGAAAAAGGAAAACATACCACTAAGTCAAAAGATAAATATCAAATTACAAAATATATTTGCAACTCACATTAATCAAAGCAAAATCCCCTAGTATACAAAGTTACTAGGAATGAGTAAGCAAAAGAGCAACTATGTAATTGAAAATGCATTTGAATAGATGTAATATTACAAAAATGAGAAATAAATGACTCTCATATATAAAAAAGATGCTCAGCTTCCTGTCACAGCAAGATAAATGCAAATGAAAACTACATAACACTGTAACCCTTTATACTGGCATTTTAAAAAAAGTTTGATAACACAGAGTGTCAATAAACATGGAGGGCAGTCCCATACATAGTTTGTGGCAATTAGCTTATTTGTACATGTGTCAAATGACTTAGGTGCATGAGTATTAAGTGGAGTGGTGATTGCAATAGCAAAATATTGTAAATAAGGATAAACTTATTTTTGATCATATAAGAATAAACATCTTTTGAGATATACATACAAACTCTAGAGAGTTAAGGTGACAAATAGAAGATTAAATATGGGGTGAGAGTGTTTCCACTATTTGCATTTTTTTGTTGAAAATTGCTCAATGGAAACAAATAAATAGAAGAGCAAACTAAACCAAACAGAAAATTATAACCAAAGTCCAACATAAATTATATTAAATGATAGATAATCTTGAAAATATATTCACAATATATGGTACATATTAATTCTAAGGAGAAATGACATTTGTTATAATATATTTTAAAAATAGTATATTACTATCCAATGCCTATCCTTGGCCAGAGTTTAGTAAAATGTTCGTTCTCTTATAAGCATGCTTGCTACCCTATGAACTAGCACAAAAGTTATGACAAACAATTTGGCTGTAGGTATCAACATATTAAGTTATCCCACTTGTAGCAATTAGTATTCAACAATGAGTAATCAACAAGAAACTGAAAGTAGAATAGCATACATTTATATGATGAAATATTAGAAAGTCATTGAAAAAGTCTTGCTCTTTGAGACAATTTAAAGATGTATAAGATATGCTTCAATATATGTTAAGTATTTAAGAAAGATTAAGTTTTATATTGCATAATCGCAATTGGTAAAATTGTTTAGAGGGTGCCTGAAAGGGAACACTTTTAATTCATGGTAACATAAGCAATTTTCTTTACCTAATTTTAAGTACATAAAATGTTACATATTGAATGTATATTACTTTATAATCAGGAAAATGAGCAAAACAAGTAACAGAGCATTTCAGTATCTGATATGACTAGAATCAACTGATGTTGTTCTGTAGTGCTGGTTTCCTGCAGGTAATCTATGGACCATGTTAGATGAACAGATTTATTCTGCTCTGAAGGGTCCCTGGTGGTAGTGATTCTCACAAAGATAAAATTATAAAGATTTATTTCAGAACAGCCTTTTTGTCATTTGTCCAGTGGTGCACTAAGATTGATTCTTGGCTCAGTTTCTAAGAGGGCAAAGCAGTCTGCCTCCTCTGAATTTTCCCATTTATACTTAAATGCAAAAATAGTTTGTCCAAAGGCTAGATGCAAGTAATTTCCTTTCATAAGATAATATTTACTAGAGAGACTCCCATTCCTGCATGCAAAGTCCCTCCTTCAAGGCGCTCATAAGAAGGGTGAGCAATGATTCCTCCACATTCAAACAGCAGCCATAAATCATTTCCCAGAAAAAGATCTAGTCTAAATTTGTAGAAATATGCATAAAGTGTAGACAAAATATGTATCAAATCATTGGACTAAAGAAGGAATACCTTTCCATTATTCAATAAAGTCAATATACTGAAGTTAGAAAGTCATGTTTGAAATACTATTCTGTCTTGCATGCTATTTAAGCCTGTTCATCTTTCTAAGCCTTAGCTTCTTTACCTGTAAAAAATAGATCTTCATCTGTAAAAAATGTATCTACCATGTTAGGTTGAGGGTTATATCAGGAAATGCACATGAAAGACCTTTAAAATTGCTGTATCATGGAGACCTTGCTATGTACCAGGCACTTATCTAGAGGGAGCTCATGGTTTTTTTCATTTGATAATCAATTCCTGAATATTTCCATATTATCTTGCCCCAATCTTACTAAATTTTTCTAAACTAAAGGTATTCATTTGGTTGCATATTGGTCTATATTTATAATGAAAGTTGAGAATAAAATCTCAACATAAATGTTTACAAGCCAAGATATAATTAAGAGCACTATATTAAAATTCAAAAGGTATTAATTTAAAATATTTTTGAAATGACATGAAATAGACACATATGTATATATTTCACTATTATTTTTAAATTTACTTAAATTAAAATGTATTATATACATTTGATGCGCAGTTTTATGAATTCTAACACATGTATATACTTGTATAACCCCCATTGCCACAGAACTATTCTACAAAATGACTAAATACTTTGTTAAAGTCATTTTAGTCATTTTTTAGAATAGGTCTGTGGCAATGGGCTTTAATAGTTTTCATTTATTTGAGAATGTATTTAGTTTTATTCCTGAAGGATATTTTTGCTGTATATGGAATTGCTGGTCAAAAGTTCTTTTTTTTCCAGAATGCAGGACAGTTTCATCATACTCAAATAATTCCCTTATACTATTTTTTTTGTAGTAAAACTCTTTCCCCACCCTTAACCTGTAGCAAACATTGATCTATTCTTCATCACCATGTCACTATGGTTTTGTCTTTTCAAGAAGTTATATAAACAAAATTATACAATATGTAACCTTTAAAACTGGCATATTTGAGATTTATTCAAATTATTTCAATAGTTTTTTCATCTTTGTTGTTGAGTATAACTCCACTGTATGGATATGTACAATGGTTTATTTAATCATTTATCAATAAAAGAACATCTGGGATGTTTAAAGGCTTTGGCAACTATGAATAGAGCTGCAATAAACATTCAATTCAAGTTTTGGCATGAAATAAGTTATTTTTAAGGTAAATACCTAGGAGTGGGATAGATAGGTTTGCAATTAGATATATTATTTTATTTTGTACTTTCTGTATGTTACCTCTATTTTTTCATGATTTGATTTTTCCTATCCTGTTTTCTTTTGGGGTATTTAAATAATTTATTAAAAATTTAATTTATTTATTCTATTTTTACATCCATTTCCTTGTGTAGGATTTATTTTGCTTGTTTAAAATATTGGTTGCTCTAAGGCTTACAAGATACACAATTTTACACAATCTCCTTAGAATCAATAGACATAGATCACTTCAAGTGGAATGTGGAAATCTTACCACTATGTAATTACCTCACCTTTCATACTTTAGTTTGCAGCTTTCTCACATTTTATTCATATTTACATTGAAAATCCCATCAGACAGGGTTATAGTTTTTGCTCTCAACTATCGTACATATTTCAAAGAACTCCAGAAGAGAATAGTTTTACATTTACTCATATATTTATCTCCGTGGCTTCTCTTCTTTGATTCCTGATGTTCCTAGGTTTCTTCTGATGCTGTTTCCCTTCTGTTTGAATAAATCCTTTTAGAATTTTTTAGAATAGGTTTGTGGCAATGAGTTCTCTTTGTTTTCCTTTATTTGAGAATGTATTTATATTAGTTTTATTCCTGAAGGATATTTTTCCTGAATACAGACTTGTTGATCAAAAGTTCTTTTCCCCCGGCACCTTAAAGTAATATTTAATTTTGTTCCAGACTCCATCATTTTTATGATGATTCTGCAGTAACTTGAATCAATGTTTCTCTATAATGAAGGTATCATTTTTTTAAATGGCATATTTCTACAATCTTTATTTGTCTCTTACCTTTAGCCATTTGTTTATGATGTGTCTGAGTATGAATTTCTTTGCATTTTTTCTGTTTGAAGTTTACTGAGCTTCTAGAATCTGTAGGTTTATATCTTTCAAAAATTCGAGAGGTTTTTAGCCATTATTTCTTAAAATATTTTTTTTCTTCTGCACTGTACACTTTTTTTTCCATTCTGGGATACCAAGGATATAAATTTTTGACCAATGAATGAAAATTCCTGAGATCTATTATGTTTTTTAATCTGTCCATCTGTCTCTCTAATTTGTCATATTGGACAATTTCATCTCTCTTCAACTTTACTGACTTTTTCTTTTGTTATTTTCATTGTTATTGGGTCCATTCAGTGAGATTTTGTTGTTGTTTAGGCTATTGTTTATTTTTTTCTTTTCATTTGTAAAGTTTCTATTTGGTTTTGCTTTATATTTTTTATTTCTTTTCTGAGATTTTCTATATTTCTGTTTGTTTAAAGAACACTTACTCATATTTATCTGAGAGTTTTTATAATAGCCATTTTGATGTTTTTGCTGAATAATCACAACATTTTAGACTTTTTTGTTGTCATTTGCTCATTAACTTTCCATGCAAGTTGAAATTTTTCTTTTTTGGTTCTTCCTATAGCAAATAATTTTGAATTATATTCTGGACCTTTGTATATTATATCATGATACTGTAAGTATAACTTAAATATCGTGAAGAATATTATTTTTTTTAAGCAAGTAATTTACCTGATTAGATTCAAGCCACAAGTTTGGATCAACCTGTGAGTGTGATTATCACGGTAGTTCCCTTTGCAAAGTCTTTTTAGAGTCCTTTGGATCTGTCTTCTGTCTATGGCCCCAGTTGCTAGTCTGGGACTTGAATGGTGGCTTTTATCTTGATTCAGTTCTCAAAGTTTTCGGTTTGCTTCTTTAGAATTAAATCCACATAAATGCAGTTTGGTGGTGAGCCCATGAATCCTTCAACAATATCATGGTTTTGTTTAACCAAGCTTCTGTCTTTCTATGATCTTCTTGGCATTTTCTATTTTTCTGGAGCTATCTTCTTCAGTCCTTCAGTCTGAGATCTGGGGTTGTAGCTAGCCTGCTGTGTTAACAATTTCCCATGACTTCAGTTGCTTTCATGACCAGGATATGGGAGGCCAGAGAAAGGAAAAAAGACAATGATGATTTGCCTCATTCTTTTGGGACCACAGATCCTCATATTGCTAAGGTGATTTTTCTCTTCTATAAGAAGTCCTCACTGCTCTATTCCATGCATCCAAGTGAAGTGTCATTATTCCATTCTACCTGGAATTGAAGCAAATTAATCATGTATTTTTAGAAACTAAATTGGTGTCTTAATTTTTTTCTAATTATGCCTTGCTGCTTTTTTCGATGTTTACTATGAATGAAGATCTTCTCTCTTATTTGGAAACTGAAACCCATCCATAATTCTTTGGGTATTTTACATTTTGAAAGTTGAATTTCCAAGGATTTGCTAAAGTTATTCCAAGATGCTAGCTTTTAGCTGTTCTTACACATACTCTTGGAAACTCTAAGACAAAATCTCTGGGAACCTACCACTTTATTATCAAATACTGTTACACAGAGGTCGAGAACTGATCCCACCTAAGTGGCTGCTCACTCACATGTCTTATCTCAGATGACTGTCCTTATCTGCTTTCCTGAACTGTATCTATGAGTAATGAAATACAAAAAAAAGTTTATAATTAATTGCTAGAGTATAAAAATATTTTATTTTATTCACACTTAATACACTTATTTGACATAATTTGGTGCACTAAAGAATTAATTGATCAAAGAGCTTCCCAAATAAGCAAACAAGAACAAATTGGAAAAGAACAGGAAAAACCACTCTACCCTACTTCAAATTCCAACACAACCCCAACATTCTTCCTTATAACAATAATTAAAAACCCCACAATTTGGTCACAAAACAACACTATTATTTTCTTATGAGTTTTGGTAAATTGTAAACATGGCACAAATTTTTCATCTCTTTAATCTATGTCCTTTTGTAGTGACTTCGTAACTTCTCAAAAGATGAAATCTGTTTTCCTACTGTTTAAATCTGGGATGGTTCTGAGACTTGCTTTGGCCAATAGAATATGGTAGACGGGATGCTGTGACAGTTGTAAGTCTAGTCCAAGAGAGTCTGCATGCTTCTGTTCATTCTCTTAGAACCCTGCTGAACCGCCACGCTAATAAGCTTGGGATAGACTGTAAGTGGATTAAAGACCATATGGACTAGAGATGAGTCCTCTAAGTTGAGCCCAGCCTCCATCCAACCCAGAATTTGGCTGCAAATTCATGAGTGAACCCAATTTATATTATCTAAGCCAGGCCCAGATCTTGCAGAATTGTCATCATTCCACAGATATAAAAGCACTAATAAAACGTGTGAACACAATGCTTTTTTGGATGCTCTGTTATGCAGCAAAATCAAACTGACACATTAGACAAGAACTACTTTATTGACAAGTCCTTTCTTTCCTTTCCAAACACAACACACACACACACACACACACACACACACACACACACACACACACACACACACACGGGGTGGGGGGGAGAGAGCGAGAGCAGATTGTTTCTAAATGAGCTGCACTTAGAAGCCCCATACTGCAGTTCCCAATCAAAAGAATGGCAGTTCCAGCACCTTTGTGAGTCTGCCAGTAACCATTAGCACAGCTTTAGGACGCTGACAAATTTTTTCATATATTTTATGGCCCACATTCAGCCTTCAGAATGGCACAGTTCACAGATCCCCATCTTTAGCATACATTTCCTTCTGAGAAAAAAAAAAGGAGACTGACTTATTCACAATGACTCTGTTGATTTGAAGGAGAAAAAGAAGCCTGTAATTGAGACTGTGCAGTCAGTGCCATCCAGACTCACATTTGTATTCTCAGTCCTAATTAGCTCTTTTGGAGCAGATTGTTTGCAATAAGCTCCAGAAAATTGAGTATGATTTACTCAAGGTAAACAGGGTTCAGTTGTTAACCTTTCAGTATTTAATGAGGCAATATCTTAAGGATGAACAACAGTAAACAAGGAAGCCTGTCAATAAGAATCAAGACTGTGCCAGAGTCCAATTTTACACCAAAAACAAGTCTCTGGAGGAAAACAATTCCTCTGGCATGAAGTGACAGTGCAGGAAGTGCTACAAAAAAAGTATCATCCCAACTCGAAGCTGATATTTCAATTTTGGGGGATCTAATATTGAGAGGCAAATAGGAAGCAAACAATGTTCCCATTCTGTTGCAGTAGGCAATGAAAAAATGGTAAATAGCAAAATGTGACAACTAGGCTTCTGACTTCATAGAAACATGAGAGTATTCTGTTAGAATTGTGAATTTTAAATACTATATAGATTTAATATCTAGTCTTAGACATGAATCAAGTCATTAACAAAACAGGTGATCAGAGCGAGACATGGGAGCCTCTCAGGCATGCTTGCACATAGTTGCAGGATTCCCGTGCTCTGTCCTCAATGACAATCTACAACTAATCCCTACCACTCCTTGTACTCTTCCAGCGGAGTCTTCTACACTGGATCCTGACACTTTCCTGAGTAGGCTTTGTATTGTTGGATTTCCTTATCTTTTACCCTTTCTGTCCTCTCTACCTGGACTACCTTTCCCAGCTTTCATAGTCTGCTCAGTTTCTGCTAATCTTTAAACTCTGAATCAAATTATCTCCTTACCAAAAGATAAGGAATCTCTTCTTCCTCGGTGTTTCTCTGACATATATTACACCTGGGTTTCCAAATAGACTCTGAGCCATTAAGAGGCAAAAACGGAGCTACTATTTCTGTATCTTGTGCTCAATGGTCATAGCTGTTGGAACTAAATTAAGGAGATGTGGAGTATTGGCACCTTCAGTAAATCTCAGAACATTTTTTACATAGGTGCAGAGAGAAGAATTTGCACAAAGAAGATGCAGACACTGACCAACTGAGAACAAAAATATGGCACTTTTATCACAGTTCTTAGGACATTTCAGATACAAGGTAAAAATTTAGTTTCTGCTTCTTGTTTGATTGATGGACTTGGTGGATTGATTGCAAAAATGACTATAATTTTTCCTTTCTTGTATCAACACCTCTTTGTAATTTGATTTTCAGCTTCTTGCAACAAGAAGCAAAGTCTAGTTCTCTACTCTTTGAATCTGGGATGACATCGGAACTTACTTTCCCAATAAAATGCAGTAGAAGTCAATTTGTGCCAAACCCAAGACTACACTTCAAAAGGTCTTGCATTTCTCTGCTTGTTCTCTTAGGAAATTGCTCAGCTATTAGGTGAAACATCTTGAACTAGCCTATTGGAATATGGGAGACCACATAGACTAGAAATAAGCCATCTTGGCTGGGACCATTGAGTCCAGTCAGCTTGAGCTGACCTAGCAACTGAATACAGAGGTATGAGTAAACGAAGATAATGCCAGAAAAACAATGCAGGCAAACTCAACCCATATTGTTAATCCACTGAATTTTGTACTACATAAATAATTTTTGTTTAAAGTTACTGTGCTTTGAGATGACTTGTACTCAGCAAAAAAATTAACTGAGACAAATTGTCAAATGCCCAAATATTGATCTGGTCCTACAAAAGATGTGCCCCGAAGGATTTCTTCTTTGTTATTCAAATAGCCTTCCTGATCCTGGGCTTTTAAAGTTTTCTCTCTGTCCCTCTCTTTTTCTTTTCCCTCAGGCTATTCAGTTTTTTAAATATCTTTACTTCTTCTCCACCCTCAAATTTCTACCGTTTTTAAAAGTTTTCTGCTTAGGTTCCTTATTGTGTTTCAAATTATTGTTGTCTTCTCCCTGTACGTTGTAATTGAGGGCTTCCAATTAGAATACAGGAGAGGAATAAATGAAAACTGCCTATACTGGACCAAATAACTGCAGGGCTACCCTTTCCATTGCCAAGTATTTCATGCTAAAAAAAAACAACTGAAAACCAAAATAAAATAACAACAATAACAAACTTCCCAAATCTTGACTTTCACTTACATTGCAGCTGTTATTCTGGATTTGCATACTTTACATATAAAGTATACTATTTGTGTACTTGGCCACAAGAAGAGTTTGTTGAATATGTCTTATTCCCAGAAGATGACGAAGAAACAAAATTCCTACCTGCTATGATATATCCTCATATAACACTTTGAATCATTTAAAGAGAGTGGTTTTCAATTAATAATATATCTCCCCTTCTTTGCCATCTCCAACACCAGCAATACATAGGAAGAGGTTGTGATGAACCAGTGAACATTCCACATAATTCTGATTTTCTCGCATAAAAGTAGCTTGGAACATTTCTGGTCCTAAAATTCAATTTTTAAAAATTACATTTTATACATAAGCATTTCAAATTTTGATATACCAAATTGTACTCTAAGACATATCAATTTACATTCCTATGTAGGAGTGTCAATATTCTTGCTTCATCACAGCACTGTTTTTTTACAACTTTCTTATACTAAAACATATACTATAAATCTTGTCATTTTTTTCCTTTGTAAGTGTGCAGTTCAGTGGCATCAATTACAATCACAATGTTGTGAAGCCATCACCATCATCTGTTTCCAAAACTTTTTTCCAGTTTCTCTACTTCTCAACAATTATTTTCCTCTTTTTTTTTTTTTTTTATGTAGTCATCCTAGTGGGTGTGAAGTGGTATCTCACAGTGGATTTAATTTTCATTTTCCTATTAACTATTTTTTTTTTTTTTTGAGTTGGAGTCTCACTCCGTCACCCAGACTGGAGTGCAGTGGCACGCTCCCAGCCACCGCAGCCTCGACCTGTTGGGCTCTGGTGATCCTTCCGCCTCAGCCTTCCAAGTACCCGGAACTACAGGCATGCACTACCACACCGGCTAATTTTTTAAAATTTATTGTAGAGATGAGGTCTCACCCAGTTGCCCAGGCGGGTCTCGAACCTGCAGGTTTAGGCAATCCACTCACCTCGGCCTCCCAAAGTGCTGGGATTACAGGCTGAGCCACTTACCCCGGCCCCTATTGACTATTAATGGTCATCTTCCATTGGTATATCTCCTTTGGATAAAAATCTAATAATGCCCTTTGTCTACTTTTTATTCAGTTGTTTCATTGTTTGTCTTCTTGTTGTTGGGTAATAGTTCTTTATATACTCTGGATAACAAAACCTTATCAGATCTATAATTTGCAAATACTTTCCCTCATCCCATAGGCTATCTTTTCATTGTCTTTTTGTTGTTATTTTTAATATTTTTAAACTGATGCATAAAAATAGATGTATATGTGATAATTTAATACATTCATATCATTTGCAAAGATACGTTTGTCTTTTCTTAATGCTAGAAACATTAAAATTATTATTATTTTAGCTATTTTGGAATTACAATAAATTATTGCAAACTATAGTCACCATACTGATCTATGTAACATTAAGTCTTTTTTTTTTTTTTCAGTTGGAGTCTTACTCTGTCACCTAGGCTGGAGTGCAGTGGCACACTGCTCATGGTCACCGCAGCCTCGACCTGCTAGTCTCAGGCGATCCTTCCACCTCAGCCTTCCAAGTAGCTGGAACTACAGGTGCGAGCTACCACGCCTAGCTTATTTTTTGATATATTGTAGAAATGAGCTCTCACCAAGTTGCCCAGGCTGGTCTCTAACACCTGGGCTCAGGCAATTCTCTCACCTCAGCCTCCCAAAGTCCTGGGATTACAAGCTGAGCCACTGTGCCCAGCCTGCACTAGGTCTTATTTCATTCATCAAACCATATATTTGGACTTATTATCAACTTCTTTTCATCTCTTTCCCTCTCCCACCCTTCTAAGACTCTGGTTACAACCAATTTACTCTCTATCTTCATGACATCTACTTTTTTAGCTCCCATGTATGAATGAGAACAAACTATACTTATCTTTTTGTGCCTGCTATATTTCACCTAAAATAATGATTTTCAGTTTCACCCATGTTTCTGCAAATGACAGGATTTCATTCTTTTTACAGCTAAATAATATTCCACTGTGTGTGTGTGTGTGTGTGTGTGTGTGTGTGTGTGTGTGTGTGTGTGAAGTTTTCTTTATACTTTCATCCATTGATGGGCACTTAGGTTGATCATATTTTGGCTATTATGAATAGTGTTGTAATAAACATAAGAGTGCAGATATCTTTTTGATATATTGTCTTCTTTTCTTTTGGATATATATCCAGTAACAGCATTGCTGGATCATATGGTAGTCCATTTGAAGTTTCTTGAGGAACCTCCACACTCTTCCCCATAGTGGCTTTACTAATTTACATTCCTACCAACAGTGTACAAATGTTCACCTTTCTCCACCTCCTTGGCAGCATTTGTTATTGCCTTTCTTTTTTATAGTAGCCATATAACTATAATGAGATAACAGTTCATTGTAGCTTTGATTTTCATGTCTCTGATAGTTAGAGATATTGAGTCGTTTTTCATATACCTGTTGGCTATTTTATCTGTTCAGATCTATTGTCTATTTTTAGTTGGATTATTTTTTGTTGTTGTTATTGGGTTGCTTGAGCTCCTTATGTAATCTGGTTATCGGTTACTTGTCAGATGGGTAGTTTGCAAATATTTTCTTCCATTCTGTGGATTGTCTCTATATTTTGTTGATTATTTCTTTTACCATGAAGCAGCTTTTAAGCTTGATATAATCTGATTTGTCTATAACTACTTTGGTTTCCTGAGCTTTTGAGAACTTAGACAGAAAATCTTTGCCTAGGCCAATGTTCTAGAGTTTCCCGCATGTTTTCTTCTAGTAGATTCAGAATTTCAGGTCTTAGATGTAAGTATTTAATCCATTTTGATTTTATTTTTGTGTATGGTGAGAGATATGGGTTTTTTTTCTTCTTCTGCTGTACTTATCCTGTTATTATAGCATCATTTATTGAAGAGACAGTTCTTTCCCCATTGTGTGTTCTTGATGCTTTTATTAAAGATGAATTGACTATAAATGCATGAATTTGTATCTGGGTACTCTATTCTGTGCCATCAGCCTGTGTGTCTGTTTTTATACCAGTACCATGTTATTTGGTTACTATAGCTTTGCTGTAAATTTTGAAGTCAGATAATATGATGCCTTGAGCTTTGTTCTTTTTGCTCGGTATTGCTTTGAATATTTGGCATCTTCTGTGTTCCCTTGTAAATTTTTGAATTTTTTTCTATTTCTGTGAAGAATGTCAATGATATTTTTATAGGAATTGCATGGAATTTATAATTTACTTTTAGTAGTATTGTCATTTTAACAATATTAGTTCTTTCAGTCCATGAGCATGGAATGTCTTTCCATTTGTTTGTGTCCTCTTCAATTTATTTTATTAGTGTTCTATAGTTTTCCTTGTATAGAACTTTCACTTCTTTGGTTAAATTGATTTCTACATATTGTATATATATATTTGCTATTGTAAATGGCATTATTTTCTTGACTTATTTTGCAGATTGTTTGCTATTGGAGTATATAATTGCTACAGATTTTTGTATGTTGATTTTGTATCCTGCAAATTTACTAAGTTTGTTTATGAGTTCTTAACAGTTTTTTGGAGGAGTCTTTAGGTTTTTCTAAGTATAAAGTCATGTTGCCTGCAAAGATGATTAATTTCACTTATTCTTTTTCAGTCTGTTTGTCCTTTATTTTTTTCTCTTGCCTAAATGGTTTAACCAGGGCTTCCAGTACTATGTTGAATAAAAGTGGTGAAAATGGGCATTCCTGTTTTGTTTTAGATCTGAGCGGAAAGGCCCTCCATTGTTCTCCAGTCAGTACTATGTGAGCTGTGGGTTTGTCATATATGACCTTTAATATTTTGAGGTAGGTTCTTCGCATATTCAATTTGATAAAATATTTTTACTTATCACAAAGGGATGTTGAATTTTATTGAATGCTTTTTTTCTTCATCTATTGAGATGATCATATGGTTTTTGTTCTTTGCACTATTGATTTGATGCAATTGTTCTTTGTACTATTGATGTGATGCATTGTGTTTATTGATTGATTTATGTATGTTGAACTATCCTTGCATTTCTGGAATGAATTCCACTTGGTCATGATGAATGATCTTTTAATGTGCTGTTGAATTCAGTTTGCTAGTATTTTGTTGAGAATGTTTGCATCTGTGTTCATCAGAGATATTGGCCAGTACTTTTCTTTTTTCTTTTTAGTTGTGTCCTTGTCTAGTTTTGATATCAGGGTAATGTCGGCATCACAGAATGAATTTAGAAGTATTCACTTTTTAATTTTTTTTTGAAAAATTTGGGTAGATTGATATTAATTCTTCTTTAAATGTTTTGTAGAATTTAGCAGTGAAACCATCAGGTCCTGGGCTTTTTATGATGGGGGACCTTATTATAACTTCGATCTTGTTATTTGTTGTTAGTTTATTGAGGTTTTCTATTTCCTCGTGGTTCAGTCTTGGTAGGCCACATATGTTCAGACATTTATCCATTTCTTCTAGGTTTTCCAATTTGTAGGCATATAGTTATTCATAATAATCTCAAATTATTTCTTGTATTTCTGTGTTCTAGTAGTTAGTCTCCTTGTTCATTTCTGATTGTATTTATTTGAGTGTTTTCTCTCTCTCTTCAGTCTAGCTAAAGATTTGTCACTTTTATCTTTTGTTAAAAACAATTTTGTTTTATTGATTGTCTATGTTCTTTTGCCTGTGTTGTTTTTAGTTTTCATTTATTTCCATTATTATTATTATTAAGTTATTTATTTATTCTATTAATCTATTTATTTCTGTTAGTTGTTTTTAGTCTGTGTTGTTTTTAGTTTTCATTTATTTCTGCTCTTATCTTTATTATTATTTCCATGTACTAACATGGGGACTGGTTTGTTGTTACTTTTTTAGTTCCTTAAGGTACATCACTGGATTGTCTTTCCAATTTTTGGCAAAGATGTTTATTGCTTAAAAAACAAACAAACTTCCCTCTTAGTACTACTGTTGCTGTATCCTACAGTTTTGAGTACGTTGTATTTTCATTTTTGTTTGTTTTAATAAATTTTTAAATTTTTTTCCTAATGGCTTCATTAATCCATTTGTTGTTCAGGAAAATGTTGTTTAGTTTCCATGTGTTTGTAAAGTGTCTGAGGCTCCTCTTGTTTATTTCTTGTTTTATTCCATTGTGGCCAGAAAGGATACTTGAGATGATTTCTGCCTTTTAAAATTTTTTCAGACACATTTTACAGCCTAAAATATGGTCTTTCCTGGAGAATATTCAGTGTTCTGGTAAGAATGTATATTTTGCAGCAGATGGGTGAAATGTCTTGTACATGGGAGGCCTATTAGGTCTAGTGTGTAGTCTAATTCTGATGTTTCTTTGTTGTTTTTCTGTCTGGATAATCTGTTCATTATTGAGAATGGGTTGTTTAAGTCCCCTGCAATTTTTGCATTGTCAGCTATCTCAACCTTTAGATCTATTACTGTTTGTTTTATATACTTGGCACCTCCAGTGTTAGGTGCACAGGTATTTAGAATTATTATATCCTCTTGTGAATTGACCCCTCTATTATTATGTAGTAACCTTCTTTGTCTCTTTTCATAGTCTTTAATTTTATCTGATATAACTATAGCTACTCCTATCCTATATGGTTTCCAGTTATTTGGAATACTATTTTTTTCACCTCTTTACTTTTAGTCTATGAGTGCCTGTATAGGTGAAATGGGTTTCCTGTAGGTAGTACATAGTAGAGTATTGTTTCTTTATCCATTAAGCTACTCTTAATAGAGTAGTTTTTAACTACTTTTAACTGGAGAATTGAGCCCATTTACATTCAGTGTTATTATTGATAAGTAAGGACTTATTACTGCCATTTTGTTTCTTGATTTATGGTTGTTTTGTAATTCCTCTCTTTCTTTCTTACTGCCTTCCTTTGTGGTTAAGTATTTTCTCCGATAGCATGCTTCAATTATTGCTTTTTACTTTTAGTTAATCTACTATAGGTTTTTATTGTAGTTACCACAAAGTTTGCAAAACAATTCTTATTGATAAAACAAATTATTTTAAAGAGATGACTACTTTTCTTACATGATAAAGAAAATAATAGAAAAAGATGAGGAAATTAAATTCTGCAGTCTAAATTCATCTTCCCACATTTTGACTTTTAATTGTCTCAATGTATATATTTGTGTATTACCTTTCTCTTACTGGGTTGCTGTAGTTTTTTTTTTTTTTTTAGTGGATTTGTCCTTGGGGCTTCATATTAGATTTATGAGTGGTTCACAAACTATGTTTACAGTATTAAGGTATTAAAGTAATCTGGATTTGTCCACGTAGTTAATTTTACCAGTGGGTTTAAAGCTTTCAAATGTATTATTTTATTTACTTTTTTATATGTCAGTTTTTAAAATTTAAGTTGATAGACTTCCTTTAGCATTTTTTTATAAAATAAGTCTGGGGGCTGTGAATTCTCTGTTTTTGTTTGTTTGGGGAAGACGATCTCTCTTTTATAGAGGAAGGAAAACTTTGCAGGTTACAGTATTCTTGAATGTCACTTTTTCTTTCTTTCAGCTCTTTGAAAATATTGTTTCACTCCCTCCCAACCTATATGGTTTGCATTGAGAAATCTGTTGCTAGAGAATTAGAGCTCATTTTCATGTTATTTTCTTTTTTTCTCCCCTCTTGTTTCTTTTAGGATCCTTTCTTGTCTTTCACCTTCAAGAGTTGATTCTGGTCAAATCTATTTAGTGGTCTCTTACCTTCTTTTACCTAGATATTTATGTCTTTCTCAAGTTTGAATAGTTTTGCTTTATTATTTATTTGAAAACACTTTTTACCCCATGATTTTGCTCATCATTGTCTCAAACATCAATAATTTTTACGTTTGGTCTTTTGGTGATTTTTCACATCTGATAGTTAATCTTTACTGCTTTTTTTATTTTTCTCTTCTTTTACTAAGTGTTTTCAAATAACCTGTCTTTGGGCTTACTGATTTTTTTCTCTGCTTGATCCATTCTTCTGTTGAGAGCTGTTAATAAGTTTCTCATTTCAGCAAATACATTTCTAATTTCTGTTGATTTTAAAAATAATTCAGTCTTTTTGTTAAATTTCTCTCCCAGATTTCTAAATTTCTTCTCAGTGTTATCTTGGAAATCACTACGTTTCTTTGAAACTGCAGTTCTGAATTCTGTGAGACCTCACATATAACTGTAAGAGTAAAATATATATTTCCCCCAAATGGAATTTATTTATAAAAATCGTATATTTATTCTTACATGTTTAAACTTCAGTCACCTTCAAAATACTCTTTGATGCAATACACCTATTGAGACACTTTTTCCACTGTGCAACATAATTTTTGAATTCATCCATTTTGATGTCTTTTAGTGCTTCTGTTGTTTTTAGTTTTACCTCTTCTACATCGGCAATACATTTCCCTTTGAGGACACTTTTTTCTGGGGAAACAAACAAAAAGTCACTTGGGGTGAGTTGCTTGGGGATGGTGGGGCACAAGTGTCAAACTGCTTTTTGGCCAAAACCTACTGAATGCTCAGTGCAGTGTGGGTAGTTGCACTCATAAATCACCTACCATACAATGGGCAAATGTGTTGAAAGAAACTCCCCTGGAAAATTAACTGAAGCAGAATGCAGCCTCTCACAACAATGCTAGCTGGTACACAGATGAAGATGGGTTCCTAGAATACTTATCTAGTGGGGGAAGCTTGTACTACAAGGGACTTGCACTCCAAAAAATAATTCCATTTTTTGGGGGTCTCACTAGTATAAGTAAGAAACTTCACATTACTGTCTTGTTAGGGTCAGATGCTAGTTCCTTACTTTGCTTCTTTGAGGGCTACCATGGTTTCCTGTTCATTGTTGTTCTTGTGGATGTACATCTATGTTTTTGCATTGAAGAATTAGATATTTATTCCAGCCTCCTTTGTCTGACTTGTTTTGTTTTTTATTGAATATATATGTGTATAGGTTCTTTACCACTAGAGCCTCCTTTTCAGTGCTAAGTGTTATCTTAATCCCAGTTTGGGTTCTAGTAAAACACCAGAACACAGCTCTTCCCGAATGAAGGAAGTACCAAAGGAGATATCCTGAAAGTGTGGGAAGGCTGACTTGGGGTTTGTGCCCAGGGAACCTGTGGAAGATACCTCTTTTAGCATAACATGATGTTGCTGAACAGCCACTTTGATTTGGTGAATTTCTGGGCTCAATTACACAGAAGAGTTTCCAGGGCCAAGCATGGTAGTTCTACCTCTCTCCTTTGTTTTTTTCTGTCCTCAGGGTTATTTCTCCTTTCAGGTAGTTGCAATGCTTTTCATGGGTTAAGGAAGGGACAGGTCACCTGCCACAGACACAAAGATGGCAGGGAAGCTGACTGACCACCTCAATCTTATTTTTTCCAGTATAGAAACTTTGAGTTTGAGGAAAATTATTCCCATATCTATTTTCCATGCCAGGTGCCATGAAAAATGGAGGTTGGGGTGTAGAAGATACAAAAATTTTATTCTCTTATCATCTACTTGGAGATATTTTCATTTCTCTATGGTCTTGGGAACTATTTCCTGTTTATATTTGAGTTCTGGAATATTGCTACTGATAGTCTTGGGCCTTTATATTTATTTTTCATTTTCTGTGGAGGGAAGAGAAATAAGTTTGCTGCCATTTTGGACCCCAAACCTGTTTTTCATTTTCTTGATAATGTCCCTTGATGATAAAAAAGAAGTTCTTAATTTTAATAAAGTCTTCAGTGTATTGGCTTTTTGTTTCCGTTTGTGTACTCTTGGTGTAATATGTGAGAATCTATTGTCAAACTGAAAATCATAATAATTCAATCCTATGTTTTCTTCTTAGATTTTTATAGTTTCAACACTTAAATTTAGGTTGTTGAATCATTTTTAGTTAATTTTTATATATGGTGTGCAAGATAGGAATTCAAATTTATTTTTAAAAATATAGTTGTTTCTGTACCATTTGTTGAAGATATTCTTCTTTTCCCTTAAATAGTCTTGGCACTCTTTCTAAAAATCAATTAGTCACAGATGTATAAATTTATTTCCGTACTCTTGATTTTTTTTGATTGGCCTATATGTCTCTCCTTATGCCAGTACCTCATTGTTCTCATTGTTGTAGTTTTGTGGTAACTTTTGAAATTGAGAAGTGTGAATCTTCCAACTTCGTACTCTTTCTGTCAAGATTGTTTCTGCTATTCAAGGCCCCTTGCAATTTTATATGAACTTGAGGCCTGAGTTTTCCATTTCTGCTAAAAGACTATTGAAATTTTGATATGGATTCCAATGATACTGCAGGTGACTTTGTGCATTATTGGCATTTAGCAAGATTAAGTTACTGGATTCCTGAACATAAAAACACTTTCCATTGGCTCAGATATTCTTAAATTTTTTCAGTAGTGTTTTTCAGTTTTCTACATAGAGATATTTTACTTCCTTGGTTAAATTTACTCTTAAGTATTTTAATTTTTCAGATACCATTGTAAATGCAAATGTCCTCTGATATGTTGGAATAAAGTTTACAGTCTTAGTTTTCCGAGTGCTTTGACCATGAAAATATGTTAAATTTTGAAAAATGTCTTTTTCTGTGTCATTTGAAATGATTGTTTTTTTTTCTTCCTTATTCTATTTTTGTGATGTATCACGTTGAATGTCATATGTTGAACAAGCTTTGCATTTCTGAAAAAAAAAACTAACTTGATTATTTAATACATTATTAGATTTTGTTTGCTGGTATGTTATTGGGTATTTTTTTCATCCATATTCATAAAAAAAGTGGACCTTTAATTTTTCTTTCTTGTAATACCTTTATCTAGCTTTGATATCTTGGCAATTCTGACCTCAAAGAATATGTTAGAAAGTATTTTCTCATCTTTTATTTTTAGAAAAACTTAAAAAAGATTGGTGTTAGTTTTTCTTAAAATGTTTCATCAAATTTACTAGTGGAGCCATTAAGTCCTAGACTATTTTTACTCAGAGGTTTTTTGATTATTGATTAAATCTACTTATTTGTTATAGGTCTGTTGATATTTTTGAATTCTTTCTAAGTTTTTAACTTTTGATACTTTGATTAGAATGTGTCTTGGTATGGGTCTCTTTCGGTTTATCATACATAAAGTGGCTGAGGTTCATGGATATGTAGATTCATCTCTTTAATCAATCTTGGGAAGTCTGTGATCATTCCTTCAGTTATTATTTCTCATCTTTCTCTCTCTTATTTCATTCTGCATTTTCCTTTATGGACATGTTAGTAAATTTGATAGTGTCCTGCAGCTTCCTTAGATTTTATTCACTTTTTTCTTTTTTTCCTTCAGGCTGGACATGTCAATTGTTCCTTCTTCAAGTTCATGATTCTTTCTTCTGATTGTTGAAACCCACCTGTTCAGCTTCTCTCATCTCAGTTATGGTACTTTCTGTTTGGTTGCTTTATATAATTTCTACTTCCTTATTTAGCATTCTTATTTTGTTCATACTTTTTTCTGATTTTTAAAAATTGTTCATATACACCTTCATTTTGCTTTTGGAAATATTGAAAGCTAATTTAATGTATTTATGTATTAACTCCAATGTCTGGGTTTCTGCAAGGGTAGTTTCTGTCAATTATTTTTGTTCCTTCGGATTCTTCATACTTTCTATTTCTTTGTGTACCTTGTGATTTTTTAAATTTAAAATTGGAAATTAAAGTACTGTGGTAACTCTGAAAATCAGTCCCTCTCTTCTCCAGGACTGGCTTTTTGTGGATTATTAATGGCTATTGTCATTCACTTGTTTATTGACTTTTCCAAACTATTTATGCAAAGACTGTATTTCTTGTCATTTGGAGGTAGTTTATGTTTTTTAAAATTTAGCTTGTGTTTGGGGAGTCTTTTGATAAAAATTTCCTTGAACATTATAAGTCAAATGAACAAACAAAAACAATTCTCTCAGACTTTGCAGATTGACTCTGTGCCAAGACACTTCAACATTCAACCAGTCTTGTTCTGAACCTAGATATCAGATAGTGGTAAAAGTTTGGACTATTTTCATGGTTGTTTTTTGTTTCTTTTCTGATTATGAATCTTTCTCTATAGTATTTTCATGTTTTTTTAATTATGAGATCTTTTTCTGAATATATTCATGGTTTTCTAAATCCTTAGTGTACTTCATTGATTTTGAATGTCCTATCTTTCCACAAAAACTCTCACTAGCTTTTATTTCCAAGCCTTCCATAGTCTATTGTACTTCTCAACCAAATACTTTGCTCAGGCCACTTTTGGTTAATCATTAGCCTTACAATGTTTTCAAGCAATACACACTATTTTTCCTTTCTGCAAGGCAAAACAGAGATAAGCACCTTTGGTCAGTTCTTTAGGCATTCCCAAAATAAGTTATAACAGACTAATTTGTGAACAATGTGTGCCCTGCTGTCTCTGGAACTAGGGACTAGGATCCTGCACTAGACATCTGGACTACAGTTATCAAGACTGCTGCTGAGTTTGGAAGGGAGAGGAACAAGGGCAAGTAAAAATGTCACAAAACTTTCCTGCCTTTTAACAACTGGCTTGGTTGCTGTAAACCTTTGATTGTTTTCTAAGTTCTTGCAAACACTTAATTCTCAATGTTTCTGTGAAAGAATGGAAGCTTGGCACTGCCTACCCTGACTTTTTGCTGATGTTACTGTGGAAGCAGTGTTTTTTTTTTTTTTTTTTTTCCTATTTTCTTTTTGGTAAATATTGTCAATCTATGGGATACAAAATATTACATTATTTCCTTAATAATTTGTGAGGTTGTATCTCTCTTATGTTTCTTAACTTTTTGTTTCTTATTGATTTGTAGAATTTTTTTCATATGATTTTCAGTGAATTATTTGTTATATATGTTGTAATTATTTTCTCCCCTTGCCAATTTTATTTTAATACTGTTTATGATGCCTCTGTTAAGAAAACTTTTGTGATCTTTATATAATTAAACTTTAGACTATTTTCCCTTATGGCTTATTTTATTAAATAAATATTGATGTAAATAAATAAAATATTAAAGTACTTAACTAAATAAATATTATCATTTTCATTTTTCATTCCCTTATTCCATTTTGATTTTGATTTTTTTACAATATGTTTTTTATTTTGTTTCAACTTTCTTTCTGAGATTCCACTTTTCTTTACATACCATAGCCTGCTTCCACTAATCATGGAATGATATGGGATAAGCTTACCTGGATAATTCACCAGTGACTATTGTTTGAAGGAACATGTTCTCTGTTCTTTCTGGATGCCACTACCCACCCTGACACTTGTTACCTCTTCACACAAGTATCCATAACACTGGCCAAATTTTTCTGTCATCAAAGTACAAAAGATCAATTGATGTAAATTTAGTTCCACCAAAAATTGCTATGATAGTTCTCAGTATACCTTCCTAAATTTTTATTTATTTTTTACCTTTGATTTGGAGAACACTTAGAAATGTTCCTTCATTTTGCAGCTATCCTTCTCCTTTTGGTCTTTTATCTTCTCTGTCATTCTGATTCATTCTGCATTTTGCTTTAATGAATTCCTCATCAAGTTTGATTCACTGAGGAGAGCATTTTTTGTTTGCTGCTAGTGTTATAATTTTGTTTTCTCTAATAAAATTTTAATGTCCTCTCTAGGAAAGCAAAATATATAAGCATTTGTTCTCAAACCAATATCATGATCTAATTTCCTATGTATATTTTAATACTTTTATTCTTACCACACATTATTGTAATAAGATTTGAGGCATCTTGAAAGATCATATTTAGTAAAATATAATAAAAATACTTGCAGGAATGAGAAGATATGAATGAGGAAAAATGAAAAGAAAACAGCAAGAAATGTTTGGTACCTGTAGGAATTCAGACCTTTGGCAGAATTGGTGCTTGGCCCTATAAAATATAGAAAAGTTAAGTGTGTTCTGAAAAACTCACCTTTGACTTGCCCGGAAATAATTTTTGTGGGGTTGGTGTCACACAGTCATGAGAACTTAATGAGTTAGAAGTGTACTTAGCCAGTATGCAGATTATAAATCTCTCATGAAAATGGAAAAGTGGTGGTTCTCATTATAGTTAGAATATGATTCCATCATGACTGAACATTGGCAACTGGAATTCTCGGATAACTTTGGAAAGTTTTGAAAGTTTCCCTCCTACTTGGGGTGTACAGCAAGGTCTCTACATTGGTATGTTTCCATATGCTTTGCTGGCAAATAAAATGGACAACCTTAATTGTGTCTGATATACTTCAGTATTTTTTTTTTTTTTTTGAGTTGGAGTCTCACTCTGTCGCCCAGACTGGAGTGCAGTGGCACACTCCTGGCCACCACAGCCTCTACCTGCTGGGCTCTGGCGATCCTTCCGCCTCAGCCTTCCAAGTAGCTGGAACTACAGGTACACGCTACCACGCTCGGCTAATTTTTTGATTTATTGCAGAGATGAGGTCTTGCCAAGTTGCCCAGGCAGGTCTCGAACTCGCGGGCTTAGGCAATCCACTCACCTAGGCCTCCCAAAGCATGGGATTACAGGCTGAGCCACCGAGCCGGCCTCCTTCAGTATTTTTATAACTGTCTCATGAATAAGAATAGCTAAACCATTTGGCATACATAAACTCTCCCTTATTTACAAATGATTTACTGAAAATATGGACCTTGATTTTTCATTATTCAGAAAAATCAATCCCGTGATTGAAATGTAAGGTAGAAGTAAATTGATAATTCAGGGTGTGACTCTTCCTAGAAAAAAACAAACACTTGATATTGTAGACAGAGCTCTCAACCTTTCAGACATTCGTTGTAGCTATTAAGGTGCAGACGCTTTGATGTTTTCTCCTATTTTAGTTGTGAATCATATCCTGACATTTATAGCATGTTTATGCTCTTATTCTGTGTTGATAGTTCTGTAACTATGCTTTTCAGATAACTTTTGCCTCCACATTAGATGATATTTTCTGTGAGAGAAGGAAATGTGTCATACTTTTCTTCAAGTATTCTGGACAAGAGTATAATAATGCCAGTACCGAGGAAGTGATCAACAAATAACCACTGTCTTTTCTTGACAGAAAATGGACAGTTAATTATGTCATTGTTTGTGAGCATTATGGTGAATGAGGTTTCACAGCTGCCTATCTTTGCCCTAGGGCTTTTGACTTGGCCTTTTATGAAAGCTCCAGAACTTACTTGGGCAGAAACTCCGCAAAGGTGGATGATATAGACAGAGTAAGGTAAATGTCCATGGCAAACCACTGAATCACAGGATCATTTGAATAAGGCATGATAAAATGCAACCATCAACCAAGAAATTAAAGGAATCTGTGACTAGGAATTATGGATTCCTATTATAGGCCTTTAATTATCCCCTGAATAACCCCTGGAAATTCAATTTTTCTTTTATTTATTCACCTATAAAATAGAGTAAAAGAGATACTAATGTTTCCTCTAATTGTATTAAAAAGAGTTAGGGGAGAGATTGGGGGTGAAATAAAACTTTTGAAATAGAAAATAATTTAGATATAATTCTTGACATATGCATGTTCATTTAACAATAGCTTACCCTGTTCAAATCTCAGTCTACTTTTAATATGGCTCAGTGTTTTCAAGACTCTGTAGCTTTATGATTTATTATTTTTTCCAGGTCTAATCCACATCATATCCCTGAGTTACTTCTGAGCAAATGTCTTTTCTGCTCTGTACTTCAATAAATCCCACCACAGAATTGAGTTTACAGTAGAAACTGCTTGAAAGAAGAAATAAGTTTAAAACTTGAATTAAGTTTCCTTGGGTAAAAACAATTTTTTTTTCTTCCCTAAAGAATCTTGTTGAGCATGCGCTCACTGTTAAGTAAAGTAACTTGGACTTGGATAATAATTGACTAGACTATAACTTGTGGAACTGCCTAACCCCCAAAGAGAAATCAGTCGAGGACTATTGTGAGACTGTGATGTGCTTATTTCTCTTGTGAGGTATGGAGGGTACTTCCTGAATTATGATGGTGAGAGATCAATTTTTTGTTCATTCCTTTCAGTGCTGATCCTTGAGAGTAGAAGCATCACTTGGTGATCCTCCCTGAGCAGAATTGATTGCTCTTTCTTCCACATCCATCTCAAATTTTGTACGCCCTTATTTTAGCCTTCCTGAGATTCAAAGACGTGGCAAAAAGAATGTTGGCTTTGAAGACAGAGAAATGTGGTCTCAAATGCTGTTTCTGTCACTAATTAGCCATACAGCTTAAAACAATTTGTTTTCTAGACTTCACAGTAAGATAGGAATAGTAACAACTGTCTTTTAGGCTTGGTGTGAGAGTTCAGCATGCTACTGAATGTAAATTCTCCAGATACATAGGCAAACAGTCAATAGAAAGGTGACATTTCTGGGTTGGGATAAGACAGAGAAGTCAAGTCACAACCTCCATCTATGTAGCCTAGAACAAAAATAGATGTCCTGTTGCTCTACTGGTCATAATCAAAATATGGAATGGCATCGCTTCACACAGCAATCTTTGAAATGTGCAAGCCAGAGAAAGAAGAGTGAAAGAATGCTCAATACTTAGTATGGTAGCAGTGTTCTTAATAATTTTTCCACCTTATAAGCAATGTAAAAAGGAAAGTAGATGGGTAGGGCAAATTCCGATATATCTTGCTCAGGTAAGGAGTAGGTTAGAATCAGGAGGATGTTATAGAGTTCAGTTACTATCAATATCATATTTCTAAAAGTCTTAGCTAATGCAGTTATATTAGGGGAAAAAGAACTATAAAAGTGAGAATATTACATTGTTGTTATTTGCAGATGATATGATTACTCACCATCAGAACTCATGAGAATTGCTTGAAAAACTATTAGAAATAAAAAAGAGAGTTCAGAAAAGTTCCCTGATTACAAAATTTATATTAAAATCATTATTTTTTATATACCAACTATAAACCAAAAATTTAATGAGGAAAATATCCCTTTTACAATACCAAGAAAAAAAGAATTTAAGAAAACTAGAAGGAAGAAATATTCAGGGTTTATGTGAGAGAAACTTTAAGACTCTTCTGAGGGTTATAAAAAAGGACTTAGAAAATAGTCACAACTTATTCTTAGATAGAAAGCCTCAATATCATAAAGATGTTATCTTCCAGAATTAGTTTATGAAGCCTACGCCATTCAAACAAGAATACCAATGAGTTGTTTTGCAGAAAACTTTACAAATTATTTTCTATTGAATTGTATGTACAAAATTGTTATGATGACTCTGAAAAATAAGGAAAAATAGCCTCAGTGGAATAAACCTAGATTTTGTAAAATATTTATCTAACAACATATGAATTTGCTATATATGATAAAGATGTAATTGTATTCAGTGGGAAAGGATGGGTTAATTGAAAAATGTTGTGAAAATTGAATTAGCATCTGTGGAAAAAATAAAGTAGGATGACTATGGCTACTTCTGGACCAAAATTAATGTGAGATATATTAATTGTGTAAATGCAAAAAACCCAAAAAACATCTTTTAACTATTACAAGAAAACGTGGATGACAAAGAAGTCACTTAACTTACATTTATAAAATAGCTACTTAAAAATTAAGCCGGGCTTGGTGGCTCAGCCTGTAATCCCAGCGTTTTGGGAGGCCGAGGTGAGTGGATTGCCTGAGTCCGCGGGTTCGAGACTCACCCGGGCAACTTGGTGAGACCTCATCTCTACAATAAATCAAAAATTAGCCGGGTGCGGTAGCATGCACCTGTAGTTCCAGCTACTCGGAAGGCTGAGAGGGAAGGATCTCCAGAGCCCAGGAGGTCGAGGCTGTGGTGGCCGGAGGCGTGCCACTGCACTCCAGTCTGGGCGAAGGAGTGAGACTCCAACTCAAAAAAAAAAAAAAAAGAAATTAAAAACTAGGGCATGACAAAAGCACAGTAGTTTGACAAATCAAAATAAATTGCACAAAATATTTGCAGTTGTACACTGGTCTGGTAAAACTGTTCACCAACAAATATTGCACTCATAAAATGGGTAATTATTTTATTTTACAGAAAATTAGACAAAATCCAAATAAACATAAAAATCTTTGCTTTCGCTTATGTTTCAATGAATGAAAATAAAATGAGATGGCGTGTATGCTTATCTAGTTGGCAAAGTGAATATAATTAATAATACTAATTTTAACAAAGGTCTTGAAATATAGGCAATCTCTTTTGATTGAAATTCTAACTAATGCCACTTTGAAGGGCAATTTGTCAATATATAACACAATTTTATATGTATACAACATTTCACCCAACAATTCCGTTACCAGACTGTGGACCTAGGGACTTTTTTTTTTTTTTTTAACAAAACCACACAATAATAATATCATCAATAGATCTTCAAAATATTTATAAAATGATAAAAGCAGGGTACAGTTTAGGTGCATTGACTGATCTCTTTTGCATAAACTCTGTATGTCTATGTCGGTGTGCTCATGCATTATGTTACTTGCATATTTTAAGTGAAAGAAGAGTCAAGGAAATTTTAGTACTCTTTCTTATGTTTCTAAAGTTATTGTGGATTGCATAAATGAGAAACTCACTTTTAAAAAAGTGTAGACTTTACTTTTTTTAGAGCAGTTTTAGGTTAACAGCAAAATAGGGTGGAAAATACGGAGATGTCCCATATATCCCTTGCCCTTAAATATGCATAGCCTTCCGATAATCATTCTTCTGTACCAGGGTGGTACATCTGTTACAACCAATGAACCAACATTGACACATCATTATCAACCAAAGTCCATCGTTTACATTAGGGTTCACTTGGTGTTTGATGTTCTATGGTATTGACAAATGCATTATGATACTTATTCAAAATTACAGTGTCATGCAAAATACTTTCACTGCCCTAAAAATATTCTGTACTCCACCTATACACCTCTCCCTCTCCCCATATCTTTGGCAACTCCTGATATTCTGTATTGTTTCCATAGTTTTACCTCTTACACAATGTTATACTGGTGAAATGACACACTGTATAGTTTTCTAAGACTGGCTCCTTCCACTTTGCAATATGCATTTAAAGTTCTTCCATGGCTTTTTACGGCTTGATATCTCATTTCTTCTGAGTTTTGATTAGTGGTTCATTGGATGGACTGTGGATTAAAGAACATTTTGGT
Source organism: Tarsius wallacei (assembly GCA_963574415.1). Taxonomy (NCBI): domain Eukaryota; kingdom Metazoa; phylum Chordata; class Mammalia; order Primates; family Tarsiidae; genus Tarsius; species Tarsius wallacei. Next base: position 37,039 of record CAUYQG010098712.1, read on the forward strand.
TGCTTCTAAGTTTTGAAAATTAAGAATAAAGTTGTTATAAACACCTGTGTACAGGTTGTTTGCACATAAATTTTTAATTCATTTGGGTAAATACTAATGAGTGCAAATTGCTCAGTCATACACTGAGAGTGCTTCTAGTTTTGTAAGAAATTGTCTGCCTTTTAATGCTGGTTGTATCATTTTGCATTCCTATCAGGAGTGAAAGAGACTTTCCTTCGCTCTACCTCCTTGTTAGCATTTGGTACGGCTAGTGTTTTCCATTTTAGCCATTGTAATAGATGTGTAGCGGTAACTTGCTGTTTGCATCCTAGTATTTCTATGTACATCTTAATCTCTTCTTTTTTTTTTTTTTTTTTTTGAGTTGGAGTCTCACTCTGTCACCCAGACTGGAGTGCAGTGGCCGCTCCCAGCCACCGCAGCCTCAACCCGCTGGGCTCCGGCGATCCTTCCACCTCAGCCTTCCAAGTAGCTGGAACTACAGGCGCATGCTACCACGCCCGGCTGATTTTTTTTTTGTTTTGATTTATTGTAGAGATGAGGTCTCGCCTGCCCAGGCGGGTCTCGAACCCGCGAGCTCAGGCATTCCACTCACCTCAGCCTCCCAAGGCGTGGGATTACAGGCTGAGCCACCGAGCCCGGCTAATCTCTTCTTTTTATAAAGGCATTAGTCAGATTGGATTAGGGCCCATCCTAAGACCCTATTTTAAAAAATCCAAATCACAATAATTTTTTTATTTGCTGACTTGTATTTATTTATTTTCCCAAACAGCATTGTTTCTAATAGTAAAACACTGGAAACAACTTGCAAGCTTATCAAAAACACAATGACTAGGTAATGAAATTTTCATCTTATGTATCAATGTCACAATCAATATTGATTAAAAAGATAAGATTACAAGTAAGTACATACAATATTATGCCCTTTATACATTAAAAAAATTAATTTCAGAGTTGTGGGTACATGTAAGGCTTTACTACTTAAGTAAATTGCATATTAAAGATTTGGTTTTTAATGAGCCCTCTTTTCCCCTGATCGTGAACCTAGTACCCAGTGTGTGTTTGTATGGCTTTTATCCCTCCTCCCTCCCTCTTTTAGCAGAGTCCAGTGTCTGTTATTCCCACCTTTTGCTCATGTGGCCAGTGACCAGGGCCCGCTTATGAGTGAGAACATGCAGTGTTCAGTCTTTTGTTTCTGTGATAGTTCACTTAGAATGATGATCCTATCTGCATCCATGTTGCTGCAAAGGACATGATTTTGTTTCTCTTAGGGCTGTGTAAAATTCTATTGTGTATATGTAGCAGATTTTCTTTATCCAGTCCACTTTTGATGGGCACGTGGGTTGGTTCCATGTTTTTGCTATTGTGAATAGTGCTGCAATGAACATACGTATGCAGGTAATTTTTTGGTAGAACAAATTATGTTCCTCTGGATATGCTCCCAAATTACCTCTTTCAAGGCCTATCTCTAAATATAGCAATATTCTGAGGTACTGAGAGTTAAAATTTCAATATATAAATTTGAAGGGAACACAATTCATGATACTATAGTACTCTGGGTCTTTTGCCTCTCCATGTATACTTTCAAATTACAGTTGACACTTGAAGAACATGGGCTTGAACTGTGTGGGTCCGTTTATATGCAGATTTTCTTCCACCTCTGCTATCCCTGAGACAGCAAGATGAATCCCTTCTGTTCCTTTCTTTCCTCGACCTACTCAATATGAAAATTATGAGGCTGGGAGGTAGGGAAGATGGCGTCTGAGCCAGTCAGACTATGTGAGTTCTGGTGTGAGTGAGTGAGTGTATGGAAAATTTTGTGTATGTGCTGATGAATGAGTGGGTGTGTGGTGGCTGAGTGAGGGCTAGGGAGCTAGCGGCCAGGGCTTTCCTGGTGCAGTGGCTGGTGCCACAGCTGCTCAGCTTGGACCCTAGTGATTCCTGGGACGCAGAAGCCAAGTGCCATTAAAAAAAAATCAACAAAACCCTTCCTGGGAAGAAAATGCTGGGAGAGAGTGATTAAATGGGGGCTCGTGAGCAAGTGGCCAGGGCCCTGGTGAAGCAGCTGGTGCTGCAGATTCTCTGCTTGGTCCCTGGTTCTTTCCAGGCCTCAGAAGCCCAGGGTTATTTGTTTTTTAACAGACAAAAGTTTTCCTGTGAAGAAGCAGTGGGGAGATACTACTGCCCCAGGCTCTGCCTCACCACTGCAGCAGGAGAGACTGCCGGCTCCAGGCTTTGCCTTAACACTTCAGCACCTGGCCAGGCACTGGCAGCAGGGGCTGTGGAGGGAGCCTAGAGGCAAAGCCCCACCAGAGAGGACAAGAGAGATACCCTCCACCATCTTGAAGGCAGGGCAGGAAAGTGCACTGACTTGCTCACCACAGAACAGACCTCATCTCTGTGACTGGCAGATCAACTACTCAGTGGTCGATCATGACCAAGAGGGAATATTCTAAAAGCCTAAATTTCAGAGGGATATGATGAGGGTTGAGTCCCAGGTTCCCCATCCTCTACCCTGATCCACCCACAGGTCAAAGGGTGTGGCCAGAAAAGAATGAGGAAGAACTCCAAAGAGATCAGTGGTGAGTCCAGGGCTGACCCAAACCCATCCTCCCCAGCAATCCTCTGAACATCAGACCCACACAGCTGGGCCACGACTGAGAGGGACAAACCTAGGCAGAGCCTGGACGTCAGTCACAATAGGAGAACTCCATTCCAGGATAGGCCTGGCTGGGGCACCCCTGGTGAGTACATACCTGGGGAAGAGACATTCCCACACCTTCCCACCAGAGGAGATCTCCCTGACCATATGAGAGTGGGAAGGGAGGGCTGAAGCCCCACCCACCTCCACTGCCCCTCCTCCTTCTCTGCGCCAGACCCTGGGAAGAGAGTGAAAGGGGTGCAAGCGCTGCAGGAGTGACCAGATTAGGGGAGCAATTACAGAACCTGCCACAAGAGGGCAGGTTTCTTTCTCCAATTTTTAATTTAAAAAAATTTTTGGCCTGTTTGTTAGTGAGAGTTTGATCTGCATTCTCCCCATTTTTTTCTTTTCTTTTTCTGTTTCTTTTTTCTTTTGTTTGTTGTTTTTTTGTTTATGTGTGTATGTTAATGATTGAGAGTTCATCTTTCAATTTTGTTGTTGTTTTTGGTTTGTTTTTGTTCTTTTGTTCTTCTGGGATTTTTTTATTTTTATTTTTTATAGTTTAAGGTGAGTGTCAATATATATGTGAGGGTTCAATCTGAATCCCCCCCCCTTTTTTTCTTTTCTGGTCTTTCTGTTTTTCTTCTCCCTTCATTTTGTACTAGGTGTGTGTGTGTTCAGTTTTCTTATTTTGTTGTTGTTGTTTGTTTTGTTTCACTTTGTTGTTATTCCAGTTTGTTTTGGGATGTGCGTATATGTCTGTGTGTGTGTGTGTTAAATTGTTTTTTGCATTGGTTTTTGCCTTGCATTGTCATATAGAGTGGTGGTGGGGAGTGGATCTCAGGGAACACATACCACAATCAGTAAACACCATAACTTGCAAGTAGTTTCTGAATCCTAGTGCCCCATCCCCTACCTTATACAACTTTCAAAAACTTCAAGAGAAAGCAAAGCTTCCCACCCACAGTCCTATTTCAAAATAGAACAAATCCAGAGCCTGTATCAGGGAAGAATAGAGGGCTGAGAAAGCATCATAAGGGAAAGCAAGCCTCTCCCACTGACACTGAATAACAGAACTAAAAAGAAAAACAAGCAATCTATCACAAATGAGGAAAAACCAAAGGAAGACCACAGGCAATTTCAAGTATAACAAAGAGAAAACTCCTGAAAAATCAGACCTTGGAGCCCAAATAATTGAAGTCACCAACAACTGGCCCCAGAATATGACAGGGATCGGGGAATGGATGGAAATAGTGAATAAGACTCAAGAAAGACAAGATGCAACAGTGAAAGAACTTAGAGATTTTTTGGCAATAAAACATTTCATCCAGAAAATAAATAACAAGATGACAAGCATGGAAAGTAGAATTAATTTAGCTGAAGAAAGAATCTCAGAACTTGAAGACCAGAAAATGGAATTAACCCGATCTGTAAAATACATAGAAAGAAGACTCAGAAAGAAAAAAACAGAGCCTAGAAGAGACAAGCGATTGCATCAAGCAGCCGAACATATGCCTGATTGGTATCCCAGAAGAAGAAAGGGAAATGAAGAACAACTTGGAACAAGTATTCCAGGAGGTAATCCAAGAAATATGAAATACCAGCCAAGCACAAGAGATACAGAGACCCCAACAAGACATCAAATGAGAAGACCAACCCCTAGACACATAGTAACTTGTCTACACAAGGTAGGCACAAAAGAAAAAATCCTAAAGCCAGCAAGAGAGAAAAGTCAGACTACCTACTGGGGAAAACCAATCAGAATAGCAGCAGACCTATCGGCAGAAACACTACAAGCAAGAAGGGACTGGAGCCCTATATTCAAAGTTCTCAAAGATAGACAATTTCAACCAAGTATTTTCTACCCAGCCAAGCTCAGCTTCATGAGTGATGGAGAATTAAATCCTTCCCAGACATCCAATCCGTAAGAGATTATGCCACTTCCAGACCAGCTCTACAGGAGACACCTAAAAAGGCATTAAGCACAGAAGAAAGAAAAAAAAAGAATGACCACACACTTCCCAAGAGAACAGCAGAGCACAGAATCAACAGAGAATACAGTACAGCAAGAAACTTGAAACCACACACATACATCAACCCCAAAGCCAAAAAAAAAAAAAAGCAAACAAAGAAAAAACTTTATAAGAACCTCATGAGAGGGGTAAACAATCACATTTCAATAATCAGCCTGAATGTGAATGGACTAAATGCACCACTGAAAAGACACAGAATAGAAAACTGGGTAAGAACCATGACCCAACTATTTGCTGCATCCAGGAAATTCACTTCAACACAAGGGGTGCACACAGACTCAAAGTTAAAGGATGGAAAACAAGTTTTCAGGCAAATGGATCACAAAAGAAGGGAGGAATCGCTATCTTAATATCATACAAAAAAAGTCTTTAAGCTATCACAAATTTAAAAAGTTACAAAAGGTCACCATATAATAATAAAAGATTCAATCCATCAACAAGAAATATCCATTCTAAACATATATGCACCCAACACAGGAGCACCAGCATTTACAAAGCAACTACTAAGTAAACTAAAAAAGATATTGACTCTAACACTGTTATAGCAGGGGACTTGAATACCCCACTAACAGCCCTAGATATATCATTGAGGCAAAAAATCAACAAGGAGATCTAGAACCTAAACTTGACACTAAACCAAATGGGCTTAATAAATACCTACAGATTATTCCACCCAGCGACCACAGGATATACATTCTACTCATCACCATATGGAACATACTCCAAGATCGATCACATCCTTGGCCATAAATCAAGCATAAACAAATTCTGTAAGGTTGAAATATTGCATGTACCTTCTCAGACCACAGTGGAATAAAAAGAAATATTAACACAAACAAAATTTCCCAAAGCCCACAAAGACATGGACACTAAGGAACATGATGCTGAACAACTACTGGGTCAACACTGAAATCAAAGCAGAAATTGAAAGTTTCCTGGAAACAAATGAAAAAGAAGAAATAGCTTACCAAAACATCTGGGATGCCATGAAAACAGTTCTAAGAGGGCGTTTATATCTCTATGAGC
>CAUYQG010098714.1:0-17105 GCA_963574415.1 Tarsius wallacei
GGGGAGGCTTATGTTCAGACATTTACCTCACACTCCACCATTGCATTGACTTTTTTTCCCACAGGTGGACCCACTACTCAAACATTGCATCCATATCCCGCATGTGCAATAAAGTGCACAGGTTCCACACAGCGAAATTGCTACAGTGATGATAACACCTATGATTACTTTTTGCCAGAAAGAAAAAGCTTAGTGATAAAAGGGGTCTTAGGCTAAATGTGATAACATAGACGTTTGAGAGGAACAAGCAAAGGTAAATCTCCATTATCAGGCAAAACACAAGCAACATTTCTGTCCTGTGAACAACACCATGACACTTTGGGGAGGGTCTCCCCAGTCTGAAATTCCATGCCCTGTCAGGTCTGGGAGCCCTCCTGTTCATGACATGAAAGGACAGTGCGGGTGTCCTGAATTGACACATATAATTGACACGTGGAAATGTCCCCCTTTTGAGTATTTGAGACCCGATGTTATACTTAACAGGATTTATCCATCTTCTCATATCCAAAGGATGAATATCTAAATTATAATCCTTCCTCTCTTCCCAGGGAACCAGCAGGGAGCACCAATGGGGTTCAGATTGAACTTCCTGGGGCCAATGAAGAGTATTCTCTCCAAATACTATGTCCTGTAGGGTGGGCAGCAACAGATTATTCTTGCTTCCCCAGCTTGGTCGCAATGATGATTCTTGCATCCAGATTTGCACCCTCAGGGTCATCATCTGTGGTTGTGTCAGCATACTTAAGGGTGCCAGATGACCAGCACAGGGTCAGGTAAAACCTGAGAACACAAAAAAAGAATGGAATACAAAATAAAATAAACAAAGAACAAAGATTAAAAAAATTGAAAACTGTAGATAGTAATGTACACCAATAAACAATTTCAATGTAAATAGTTTAAATACAACACCTGAAAGACAAAAAGGGTTCGAATGGTTAAGAAAAAAAAATCCAACTAAGTGTTTTCTATAAGAAATCCACTTTAAATGTAAAGGCACAGAGAAATTAAGAGTAAGGAGATGAAGAAAAATATACCATGCTAACACTAATCAAAAGAAAGCTTGAGAAACTATGTTAAAAACACAGCAGTTTTCAGAGCAAGAAAAATAATCAGAGATAAAGAGGGGTATTATACAGCTGTAAAGGGGCCAATTCTTCAAGAAGTCATAACAATTCTTAATGGGAATGCACCTAAACACAGAGCATTAAAATACATGAAGTAAAAACTGACAGAACTACAAGGAGAAATCGACAAATTCATTATTATAGTCAGAGACTTCAGCACTCATCTTTCAGTAATTGACAGATCCAGCAGGTGGAAAATCAGTAAGGATATAATTGAACTGAACAGCACCATCAATCAATTGGATCTAATTGACATTTATAGACTACCTCATCCAACAACAGCAGAATACACTTTTTCCCCCTCAGTCTGACATAGGACATTCACCAGGATAGACCACATTCTGGATCATAAAACACATCTTAACAAATTTAGAAGAATAGAAGTCTTAGAAGCATACTCTCAGTCACAGTGGAATTAAACTAGAAATAAATAACAGTAAGATAGCTGGAAAATCTCAAAATATTTGGAGACAAAACAGCACAGTTTCTAAAAAACATTCTTATTTTGTAATAAGAAAATAAATAATAAAGCTATTTAAATAAATAGACCCATGCTTCAATTTCTTAGGAGCGAAACACACATTTTCCTCTAACTGTCAACAAGTATTTCCTCTTTCTTCAGAGGAAGTTAAAAGTCATAATTTAAGTTTTTCCGGGCCTCTATTGTAAATCACAATTTTCAGTTTCTCATAATTTTATGGAAATTTCCTCTTTGAGGCTTAACTACATCCACTTGGCCTTAGCCCAGAGATGATACAAAATTTAGAAGAGTTCACATTACTAGGGGCACACTAACTTTTTATTTTCAAACTTATATGCAAATTGGTAAGCCAACCTGGTGAATCTACATTTAAAATACTTGCCTATGTGCCTCTGGATGAAATATGAGACATTATCTTTAATAATGTGAAGTGGCTCTTTAATCTTTTTTTTTTTTTCTGTTCACCTATAAAGGTGATAGCAGTGTAGGAGCATGAATCCTGGAGATAAGTTTCAGTGCATGTTTCTGCAATGCCCCAAATCTAATCCTTTCAAAATCTGGTCAAATCAGTTGGTACTGTGAATTTGAATGATCATCAAGTTCCTTCATTTAGAAAAAAAAAAAAATCAGGCAAACAAATTATTTGGTGGTTACTTGCAGAAAAGGAGAGTAAATTATGTAGCATAGCTATAACTTCTGTAAGAATCAACCCCAGACCTCAGAGGCCTAATAAATTCAGTTCCTGCTAATGCAAATTTCAGAGCAGATATTTCTGGCTAAACAGTTCTGGGCAACTTCGCTCTAAGTAGTGGCTCTAGGATTAAGATACCTTTCTTCTTATGGATTAGTTTGTGATCTTCTACTGGATTCTCTGTATGTGGCCAGGGAACAAAAGACGAGAGCATAGATCTTATGTGAGACTTTTAAGGGCCTAGCCTCCAAATGAGGGTATATAACCTGACTTATACTCTGTGTACAAAACTGGTCACATAGTTTCATCTAGGTGCAAGAGTGAAGAGAACATATAGTCATTTGTAAATTCAGGAAAAGATGAAATGGTTTCATGACCACATATCATTGATTCTGCCATAGGGGACAAATGTGTACAGCTGAAATAATGACTTATTGTCTATATTTCTATTGTGCTAAATTGGCTACAAAATCTCAAACTAGGTTCAGCCATGTTTTCCTTCTATTGAGTTAAAAGTACGTAGAATGTCAAGACATTTATAAGGACTCCAGAGAGAAAGTCAAGAGAGACCAAGGCACAGCTTCTGTCACTGACAAATAGGTGATGAATAGCTGATGAAAGTCAGTCTCTACAACTAGGGGTCCTCAATCTCCATGGTATCACTTCCCATGGCTTGTTAGGAACCAGGCCGCACAGCAGGAGGTCAACCACAGATGAGTAAGGGAAGCTTCATCTATATTTACAGCCACTCCCCATTGTTTTCATACTATCTGAGCTCCGCCTCCTGTCAGATCAGCAGCAGCATTAGATACTCGTTGGAGCCCTACCCCTAGTGTGAACCACACATGTGGGGGATCTAGGTTTCGTGCTCCTTATGAGAATGTAATGCCTGATGATCTGAGGTGGAGCTGAGGCAGTGATGTTAGCGCTGGAAACATAGATTAACATTAGCAGTGAGATTTGACTACACAGAGACCATGCTTGCAGACTCATATCAAAACCCTATCAGTGAATGGTAAGTGAGTTGTACTTCAATCATACAGCTGCATCTGGTGGCAAGCTTTAAGTCAAAATCTAACACTTATTTTAGTCTGTGTATGGCTCATCCGTTGTTTTATTTACCACTTCTGCCCACACCTTTTTTTTGTGGTGAGTTGTATAATTATTTCATTATATATTACAGTGTAATAATAATAGAAATAAAATGCACAATAAATGATATGCTCTTGAATCACCTCAATACCATCCCCCCAAACTCGGTTGGCAGACAAATTGTCTTCCATGAAACCAGTCCATGATGCCAAAAAAGTTGGGGAACACTGCTCTACAATATCCACTCTATATTTATTTCACTTAAAGGATCAGAAATCAGAGAAATTATGAGACACAACCAAAATCATATATTGAGGCCATCTAGATATTGGACTAGATCACAAGATTTCTGTCTCTCGGTCCAATAATTGACTTTTCGCTGATTTAGCATTCCATGATGGGCACATAAAGAGAAATAAACAACTTTTTTACTTAGGAAGAGAGAAGTTGCTTATCAGTGTGTTTCTGACAGGATTTGAATTTAACTCACTCCTGTTTACTGTATCTTTAAATGTTAAAATTTACTACAATTCCTGAAATAATTGTTCTAAATAAGCAAATTAAACTTTAGGAAGCAAATCAAAGAATTAAAAAAGAAAACGCTTAAACTTCGTGCTGCAGAGTCCATTAGTATACTTAGTGACTTTGTTGTCAAAGTTTAAGCTTCTAATTATCATGTAACATGTGAAAATTTGAATGAGAAGCCATTAAAATAAATAATTGTTAAGAAAAAAATTAAATTGCTATGTTTACTACATTTTTGAGGAGTACTTAAAAAATTTCCATCTTACTTTTATAATCTAATCATCACATTAGGTTATTTAGTTTGCTTTTTTTGTCTCATGATCTTCATTTTTTAATTCTAAAATAATGAGATCCTAGCGCCAATTAAATATGATACTATTAAAGGACATACTTATATTTATCAGTCTGTTAACTTTTAGTCATGGAAAATGTCATTATGCTAACTTTTCCAGTAACATATGTTTAAAAATTTTAAAGATAAATTAAAATTTGAACAAAAAAGTCATTTCAAGAATTTGTCATGGAATTGTAGAACTGGAGAGGCCTGTAGAGTTCTCTTACCACAGCCCCTCGATTTATGCACTTATACTTTCATTAATTCAACAAAATTATAATGTGTGTCATGTGTTTGATCCTGCTCTAAATGCTCAAGTTAGATCAGGGTACACAATAAACAACAATCCCTGCTTTCATGAGGCTTATCTTATAAAGGGAAGAGTGAAATACATACTAAACAAACAAATAAAATAAATAGCATGGTAGATAGTGATAAGTAATTTAGAGTTCCAGGGAAGAGAGAGTTTGTAAATTTCAATAGGTGTTCTGGGAAGTCCTAACTGAAAAGTCTTCAGTGAAGATCTGAAAGATGTAAAACAATGAGCCATGTTGATTTTGAGGGAAAAACATCCCAGGAGAGATAACTCAATACCAAAGAGGTTAAGTAATTTAAGGCCAAGGGGTGTTGGAGCTAGAACCCAGATATCTTAAATCTTAGTTTAATTTTTTATAATATACTATGTTATCGATGCCAAATTAATTATAATCAAACAATTAATCAGATGTTGGCATTTATTTTATTACTCAACTCATGTTTATTTATCACCATCTGTGTGTAGAGCATTGTACCAGATGCTTTGGCAGAGGAAGGGAGATTTTCCTCTTTTTATGAATTTTCACATATAGATTCTCATTTAATCTCTATGGTGGCCTTTTGAAACTGCTATTATTATCACTTATAAATGGGCTCAGTGAGGTTAACTAACCTGCCCAAAGAGCTCGTAGCTAATAAGTGACAATTAGGATTTGAACCGAGTTGACCTACTCCCAAACACATGCACTTTTCACTACATCATGATATTTAAATTGGGCTCTAGCTTTTGTGTGTGTGTGTGTGTGTGTGTGTGTGTGTGTGTTAATTTTTGTTTTTTTTTTCCCCACAGGAAAGAATAGCAGAAGAACTATAAGCAGTTTTACATTCACAGCATTTACAAAATTAAATTACATCCATCAGTTATTTGGTGATTAATATACATGAATGGAATTAACTTAGACCCTAAATCAGTTAATTCTGCTCTGGAAAATTAGATACAGAATTTTAAAATGTAGCTCAATCTGATTAATCCGAGGTCTTTCCTCCTTTCTAGCTTCTTGTTTGTTGTTGTTTATTTAATTTAAATTGTATTATTAATTTGTGAATTGATAATCTATTCACATTGCTCAAAATTCAAAAGTTCCAAAAAGAATGCGATTAATCACCTCCTTGCTCTTCTCCTCTTCAGCTATCTAGTTCATCTCCCGAGAGTAAATCAGTTTTTTCTTGAATTTCTTATGCAGCCTTCCAGAGACATATTATGCAAATGCCAACTTCTTGAATGTAACTGGAATTTCCAAGATAAGATCAGAGTGAGACCCAGAGTGTGGCTAATACTCCCGCCAACCCACCAGACAAAATCTCCCAAAGAGAAAATAACTCAGACTTTATTTAATTCGGGGCTTCTTTATTCTCCTACATTCTACATAGTACCCTCAGATTAATCTTAGAGTGCATCTATAGTCATGTCATCCGCCACTTAGTTTTCCAAAGACCTCTTAATTCTTACCTGCTCCATAGAGCACAGACTTCCAAGTTTGGAATCATTGTCCTATGTTTTGTGTCCTATTTATCTGTAGTTTTTTTTTTTTTCTTTTTACTCTATTCTCCAGCAGCTACAGTAAAGTTTGGCACTCAAATTAGTGCTACAATAACCAAAGAATCCCAAGTTATTTTAATGCAACCAGTGGAATTTTTTCACCTTAGAGACCAACTAGGGGATAGAAAACCTCTTGCTGTATCACCAGTTCACAACTCAAGGGTTTTCCAGGATGTGAGACTTTGCTCAAACCAGGAAACTGCCAGGCAAACCAGGATGAGTCTGAAACACTGGTAAGGATGTTGTTTCAGGCCTTTCCAAGACACTGGGAAGGTATTGTGAACATTTCTTGCTCCTATTTTTAGAAGGAGAAGACAAGGTGAGATACAGCAGGTGTGGTACAGAGATCCGGTCCTGGAGGAGCTGATATCAGCATGCTTTCTCCATGAAAGAATGTGGGAGATTTGCTGCCCTGCATGATGTTCTTACCCCGAATCTGTTCCTCCAGAATTACCTGCTTTTCCAAAGCTGCCTTCTGCTTTGGCACTAGGTGATATGAATGCTGTGTTATCCTCTAGCACTCTCCCTGGAGCATAGTTAGGCTAACATCGTAGGCATGAATAGCGATGCTGGGCCTGCTGCACCCATTCCGCAGCTACTGAGTATTGGCTGCTAGCAGTCCACAGATGCCTGCTTCTCTGTAAAATTGTCGTCATTGGTCTCTGTCAAAGGGGAGCTGCTCCATGCAGGAAGTTGCACATCCTTCACACACCACCAGAGACAGACCAATGATTGATTGACACAAAGTTACAAAATTGGCCACCCTAAGTCTGGGTAAATTAACCAATTTGTGCCTCAAAATCCCCTCACGGAATAGATTGAAGCCAGTCTCCAGCTAAGACCACTTCCTCGCATAGCTTCCTTACCCTAACTTGCCCTGCTTCCTTTCCTTCCTTTTTCCTGAAAACACTCCCTCAATATATTACTTGATAGGTAATCAAATTATCCTAATTTTCTCAGAACTTTCCTGGTTTTAGCACTGAAATTACCACATCCTGGTCAATCTCTTGGTTCTAGAGCAATAGCAACAGTTAGTTGGTCATTATACCAAAATAAGAATCTAAGTCTCAAGTTTTGCCGCTGAGGAAGCTGACCTAAGAAAGCAGCTTACATCATATATCAGCTGGGGCTGAGAGGACGCTGTAACCCATTAGAGAGTGCTGTTGGTGGTCTGGTGTTACGAACTGGCCCAAAATCCCACAAGTCCATAGAGTACTCTTGCGTGAGTTAGAATAAGGCATCCTTCTCATCTGAAGCAATCTCAATGGCACTACTTTGTGAACTGTAGCTGCCTTGTTGTGGAGAACAAGGCACCTTTCCCTCTGGGAGAATGCAACTGCATACTAAGTGCACAGCTTGGCAAGAGGAGTAAGGCTGGATTTCATCTTCCCTCACCAGCTGGGCTTGTTGCCTTTGTGCATTGCACATGCTAAACGACCATACATGGTAGCCCTGACCCATTTTCTCTACATTTTTCCTCTCCCTACCATGTAAATGAAATCAGGGTGACAATTCAGATATGCAAAAGTATTAAACTTTGCTTGGACTCTGCTCTATAGAAAAGGAGAACTGGAGCACAATGTCAGGGGTAAATCCGGAAAAACCCAGTCTAGGAAAGTCAGGGTAACCACCAGTATTCTATAGATAAGAGCATGAATTCTAGTCTTGATTTTTCCAGGGAAGACTCAAAACTTTCAAACTCCCTGTGGTCCATCTTCTATAAAGGAATTGAGTTAGAACCACTTCTTTGACACATGATTACTCTGGAATGAATTGCGCCATCACTTGGAAGAGAAGCTTTTACAAACCATAATCAACTTAAAAGTATTTGACACTAAATTGACAACACAGAGCTACTAGCATTCTCAGACAATGGCTAGCAAGGAGAAATAAGACACCTTTAAAAACTACTGTTTTCAAGTGCTTAAATAACCCTAACTCAGTTAGATCTAGAGATCACTCCTGGAGTGAAATCAGTTTGAGAACCATCTCATTGCAACATATCAATTTGTTTCAATAAATCTTTTTCTTCTTCATGGATTCCAGTATAGGGTTATAAGTTCTGGAGAAAAATGACTTTATTCTCTTATACTTTTTGGTATACTGCCCATAGAAATGGAACAAAAAGAATATTCTTTAAAGTAACAAAAACTTTAATGACCCAGGAGTGACCAAGGCCACGGACAAGGCCATGGGAGGAATGAACTTTGCTTTATTTCCAGTTGAGCTTTACAGAAAGAGTTCATCTTTGCCAAATGACTTTCAAAACCTTTGTGTTAAGACCATATCCAATAATATTGTAGCTGGGTCATTACCCACACACTGCCAAAGGACTGATACAATCTCATGGACAGTTAAAGTCTGAACTCCTCCCCTGACATCTCCAAAATCTATACTGGCTGACAGGAGTTATTTAACTTGTGGAGGTGGAGTAAAGATAACTGACTGAAGGAATCGCTTTCCAGTGTGTCAAGAAACTGTAGCAGAATTATATGTGTTGGAAAAAATCTAAGGAAAGTACAAAGGGAGGGTGTTCTTGGTTCCTGAACTTGGTAAATGGGGTAGGAGTCAAAGAAAATTCAGATACTGTTTATGCAATATTGAGGTGAATATTGTACAGACTATTAATATTTCCTCCAATTTCTGGATACTTTATGATTCCAAAGATTTTTTTTCCCAGTAAAATTAAATATAGGGAAAAGCTAAAAGCAAAGCAGAGCTTCAGTCAATTTCACTTTTTTAGTCTCAGTAATGCCTGTACATTCTCACTCTGTCTCCTTTTTCAGTAGAGAATCCTGTTCTCATTCCTCAAAATAATAAAAGCTATATGTGACAAATCCACAGCCAATGTCATCTTGAATGGATAAAAGTGAACATATTCCCCCTCAAAAGTGGAAAAAGACAAGAATACCCACTTTCTCCAGTACTATTCTACATAGTCCTGGAAGCCCTAGACAGCAATCAAGTAAGAAAATGAAACAAAGAGTATTCAAATTAGAAAAGAAAAAAATCAAGCTATCTCTGTATGCAGACTATATGATCTTATACCTAGAGAACCCTAAAGACTCCTCCAGAAGACTCCTGGACTTGATAAATTTATTTGGTAAAGTTTCAGGATATAAAATCAACACACACAAACCAGTGGCACTGCTATACACCAATAAGAACCAAGCTAAGAATAAAATAAAGAACTCATTTCCATTTACAATAGCAGCCAAAAAGCTAAAATACCTAGCAGCAATATATTTAACCAAGGAAGTGAAATCTCTACAAGGAGAACTACAAAACTCTGATGAAAGAAATTGTAGAGAACACAAACAAATAGAGAAACAGCCCATGCTCATGGACTGGAAGAATCAACATTATTAAAATGACCATATTACCCAAAGTAATCTACAGATCCAATGCAATCTCTATCAAACTACCAATATCATTTTTCACAGAATTAAAAAAAAAAATTCTAAAATTCATATGGAACTAATAAAGAGCCAGAATAACCAAAGCAATCCTAAGCAAAAAGAACACAACTGGAGGCATCACATTACCTGACTTCAAATTATACTACAAGGCTGTAGTAACCAAAACAGCATGGTACTGGTACAAGAGTAGATACATGGACCAATGGTACAGAATAGAGAATTCAGAAAAAAACCCACATATCTGTAACTAACTGATCTTTGACAAAGCAGATAAAACATACACTGGGGAAAGGACACCCTACTCAACAAGAGGTACCAGGAAAATCGAATAACTTCATGCAGAAAAATGAAACATGATTCCTATCTCTCCCCCTATTAAGAAAAAGTAACTCAAGATGGATTAAAGACTTAAATGTCAGTCCTGAAACCACTAAAATCCTAGAAGAAAACCTAGGAAAAACTCTTATGGACATCAGCCTAGGCAAAGAATTTATGGCTAAAATCTCGAAAGCAAAGGCAAGAAAAATAAATAAGTGGGAATTAATTAAACTAAAAAGCTTCTGCACAGCAAAAGAAATAATCAACAGAGCGAACAGGAAGCCTAAAGAATGGGAGAAGATATTTTCAAGCTATACATCTGACAAAGGACTAATATCCCAAACCTCCAAAGAACTCAAACAAATCAGCAAGAAAAAAGCAAATGACCCCATTAAAAAGTGGGCAAATGACATGAATAGACATCTCTCAAAGGAAGATATACAAATGGCCAACAAACATAGGAAAAAATTCTCAACATCATGCATAATCAGGGAAATCTGAATTAAAATTGCAATGAGATAGCACCTTACACCAGCCAAAATGACCATTATTTAAAAATCAAAAAACAATAGATGCTGGTGCGGATGCAGAGAAAAGGGAACACCTCTATGGAAAGCTGTATGGAGATAACTCAAGAACTAAAAGTAGATCTACTATTTGATCCAGCAATCCCACTACTAGGTATCTACACTAAGGGATGGAGGTCATTATATAAAAAAGACACCTGCATCTGCATGTTCATTACAGCACAATTCAAAATTCCAAAGATGTGGAATCAACCTAAATGCCCATCAACTGATCAGTGGATAATGAAAAAATGGTATATATACACCATGGAATACTATTTAGTCATAAAAAAGAATGAAATCATATCCTTTGAAGCAACATGGATGGAGCTGGAGATCGTCATCCTAAGTAAACTCACTCAGAAACAGAAAACCAAACACCACATGTTCTCACTCATATGTGGGAGTTAAATGGATATAAGGATGGAAATAATAAAAACTGGGAACACCAATGGGAGGGAAGGAAGGTTAGAGTTCAGAAACTACTTACGGGGCACAATGTTCACTACCTGAGGAATGGGCCACCTGAGACCCAATCCCTACCACTACACAATATGTCCATGTAATGAATACGCATGTGTACTCCCTGAATCCCATTTTTTCCACAGAACCTACTCATCTTATAAATGTCTTCCAATGTGATATTGCTTGAGATTATTTTCTTGATGAGAGCTTGGAAGCCGAGACACCCTCTCACCTATTATGCCACTCACTTCAGGAACCGAGAACAATTGCTCATCTCTTCCAGTATGTTCTCTCATGAGCAGAGTCCCGTTTCCCAGCAGGCCAGTCACACCATGGTTCACTTTAGACAAATATACCTACCTAATCATGGCACCATCATCAAAGAATTGGCTACACATCCATATCATCATAAACTGCAAAGGCAAATAGAATCCTCAGTTCACTATAGTTTCAATGATTATAAGTCTGCTACTGATATCTTGTAGACTAGGGTTTGAAACCAGAGATATGAATCTGCTGATTTTTATACAGGATGCTTCCCTTCCTTCCTTCCTTCCTTCCTTCCTTCCTTCCTTCCTTCTTTCTCTGAAGTTTTTTTCTTCCCCAGAGATAGTTTACAATTTATGATGTCCCAGGGCCTCTGAAGTTAAACCATCTAGATATCAATCCTGGCTCTTCCATTTTGGGCAATTTTCCAATTTCCTTGTACTGCAGTAGCAGTTTCCTCAAATGTAAAAGGGGATGGCACATGTATATTCTTATCACTATGTTTGACTCATGAATGCTTCAGGTATGTTTTCTAATCACCAATTTTTCTGGAGAGAGGGGGTGGCATATATTTACTGATTCTTCCTGAAGAAGCTCACATATGTTATCAGGGAAGGCATCTTGGATGCCCCCAGTGAGGTTAGATCTCTCTCTGATATTTCTATATTGTATCATGTGCTTAATTAATGAATTAATTGAGCACATATTTATTGTGTCACATATTATTCCTTGTGTCAGGTCCTGTATTAGATAGTAGAAATATAGCAGTGAAAAAAAAAATCCAGACCTTCTCTCTGTTCTCACAGACTTATGATCAACAGGGGAGGCCACAATTATATAACTAATCACAAGGATATATTTAATTATGATTCTAAGCTACTGCGTGAGAAGAGGGAAAGGAACCCATATGTAGTAGAAAAGCAGGGGAGGCGTCCTTTGGGTATAATGCTTGGACTGAGACCAAACAAAGAGCATTTCATGTAAGAGAGCATTCCTGACATAGCAGGAGTTTTTATTTTCTCCTGTGGAAAATGAGCTGTCATTTCCATAGATGGTACATGATCATATTTCTATCTTTATGATGTCACTCTGAATGCAATATGTGTAAATGAATAAAAGATAGATTGGAATAAATATGGGGCTGCTAATCTGGTAGCATTTGCTATGCCCCTGGGCTTAGATTGGGATGGCGACCAAGATGGAAAGGAATGAAAAGATCTGGGAAATACTGAGAAGGTAAAATCGTCAGGATGCTACTGTTGAGATGAAAGAAGGAATGAGGAGAAAGAAGGTGTGAAGAACAACTTCCAGACTTGGAACCTGCACAACTGTGTGTTGGGTAGAGGGGGTGGTGTGCCATTTTTTATGTTGGAGAACATCTGGAGAGAACCAGGTTTGGGTCAATTCTGAGATCAACTTTGGACATGCTGAATTTGAGATATCTGTACAATATCCTATTGACACGCAGTTGAGTATGCCTCCCTGGAACTCAGGAGGAGTTTGCTGTCAGAATACAGATGATAAAAAGTCATGGGCTAGCTTATCCTGGAAAGAGTATTGAGTGAAGAGGGACTTGCTCGAGTAGGTGCCACAATACTTACTTAATTACTAAAATTTCTCTTTAGCTCCCTGAGAGCATGAATTTGTCTTTATCTTTATATCCCTCAGGAATTGTCCTATCTTGCACAGGCATACTCATTTTATTGCACTTTGCAGATACTTAGTTTTATTTTTTTTAATGTTTTTAATTTTTTTTAATTTTTTAATTTTTTTTACAAATTGAAGGTTTGTGGCAACCCTGTATTTAGGAAATCCATTGGTGCCATTTTCCCAACAGCATGTGCTCACTTCATGTCTCTATGTTACATATTGGTAATTCTCATAGTATTGCAAACTTTTTCATTATTATCGTATTTGTTATGATTTGATCTTTGATGTTACTATTGCAATTGTTTTGCCATGAACTGGGCCCATAGAAGTGATGAACTCAGGCAAAGTTATGTGTGTTCTGACTGTTCTCCCTCCTCCCATCTCTCCCTCTCCTCAGGGCTCCTTATTCCCAGATACAAAACAATATTGAAATCATGCCAATTAAGGCGCTACGATAGTCTCTAAGGTTCCAGTGAAAGGAAGAGTCACCTGTCTCTCACCTGAGGAAGGCATGACAAAAGTTAGGCCTCTTGAACCAAACAGACAAGTTGTGAATTTAAAGAAGTTCTTGAAGGAAATTAAAAGTGCTAGCCCAGTGAATATACAAACGATAACAAAGCAAAACAGACTTATTGTCGATATGGAGAAAGTTTGAGTTGTTTGGACAGAAAATCAAACCAGCCACAACATCCCCTTAAGCCAAAGTCTAATCTAGAGCAAAGCTTTACTTCTCTTCAATTCTGTGAAGGGTGAGAAAGGTGAGGAAGCTGTAGAAGAGTTGGCAGCTAGCAGAGATTTATGTAAAAAAGCCATCTCCGTGACATAAAAGTGCAAAATGATGCAAGTGCTGATAGAGAAGCAAATTATCTAGAAGGTCTAGCTAAAATAAATAATGAAGGTGGATACACTAAATAACAGATTTCAATGTAGATAAAATGGCTGTCTGTTGGAAGAAGATGCCATCTTGGTCTCTCATAACTAGAGAGTAGAAGTCCATGCTTGGCTTCAAAGCTTTAAAAGACAGGCTGACTCTCTTGTTAGAGGCTAATGCAGTTGGTGACTTTAATTTGAAGCCAATGCTCATTTACCATTCTTAAAATCCTAGGGTCCTTAAGAATTATGCTAAATGCACTCTGTCTGTAACTGATAGGTCTTACCTAGTGCTTAACACATTATCTGGTATAGAGTGGGCACTCACTAAATGTTTAGGGACTAAATAAGGGAAATATTTTTGTTAAGACCACTTACACATATCCCCTCTCAGAGTTTACACTTTTCTCATGCCAGTCACTCAAGCTGAACTCCCTATATTAAAAATATCTTCCAGAAGAAGCAGATTTTATTTTCAATATCCTAAACATTTCTTTTATTGACACTCACAGGCAGCTAAAAATAAAATAGAATAATCAAAATTGCATCAAAATTCTAAATTTTATGAAGTAGAGAAGATCTTGCTAACTTTTACAACATCAGAGGAGAAAGGCAAAGTAGTTCTCAATTAAGTTATCACTTTTTATAATGCTTTTGAGTCCTTTTACTTTTTATTTTCTCAGATAAATGGGAAGCTCCCAAGGGAACCTCTCTGATAAAAATCCTATATTCTTCACAGGAGGCATAACCAGTAAATGAATGACTTGGAGAATAATGATTTTTGTTACTTGGCAGTAACTGTGGGCGCAGAATTCACTGAAATCCAGTGATCAAGCACCTGGATTTTGAAATCTGGTGGTCTGATCTTGATTTCCGAAACCACTGGTAGCTGGATTTCTGACCCTAAAAGAATGAAATAAAATAATGCAAGTAAAATGTTAGTGCTCTACCTGGCACACTGTAAATGTGTGTTCATGTTGGGTGCCATCATTATTAGCAAAATGAATCATAGAGGAAAAAAAATGAGACAACTATGACCACAAGATGATTTTATCTATGATGATAGATTCAAATTTTTAAGTCTAATTGTAATTTCCAGATACGTTCAGTTTCTTCAAGAAGCCAAAGCTTGTACAATAATCAAATAACAGGCACAGTGTAAAGCAAGCCTGAAGAGTTCATAACCTGAACAATCACAACTTTCCTTTCACCTTTTTATTTTCATTTCCAGCTAAGTGCTGTTTTCTTTCCATGCTAGTATCCAAATAAACACTTAAATTAAAATAAATGAAACAGAAATTCCCAGGGCAACAGCCATGTCCATGATTAATGCAGTATTGTGTTCGCCCTTTAACATAGGTGAAGACATCTCTGAAAGCCAGGATTGATGGCAGTAAGGAACAGAAGATGCACTTCAACTGTACACATTTCCTGAATGATCAGGTTTGCATGACCTTCATGTAAAACCCAAAGGTATTTATTGGCCTTGTACACAAGCACATCTCAAGTGAAGGCAGCTGCCTTTCCTCATGGTACAAGTGAAAGGTTTTAGATTAGGAAGCAGATGAGGTTAAATTACTTCACTATTTACTCATTGGGGGGAAATCAATTTCTGGAATATAATCCTATTGACCTGACTGGCACCAACCAGGAGCATAAGTAATCGCAACCCTAAAATAAATATCTGTTCATACCTTGAAAAGACTCCTACACTAACCATTCTCCTTTGTGCATTAAGGGTATCAAATAACCATGCAAACCAAACTCAAGGCTAATGGGCCTCTTTTTAGAATATGTCACTGAAATGGGATGGTGAAAATTCTGCTTATATTGTTCTGTCCTTGTGAAATTCACACTTTTTATGATCAAAGCTGTATATTTTCTATCTCCAGTTAATACTAAGATTATTATGTTGCCAGACAACATTGAAAGACCAAACATCACGGGAAACAAAAATGTAACCCAATTATACTAAGGACTTTTCATGTTCACATCAAATCAGCAACAAATTATGGTGCAGTATAATATGCATCAGAAATTTTACCCCTATCTCCAGAGCTGGGATCTATAATGATCAAATCCTACTTTCTTTTTCATGGAATTTTAAAAATACTGTTCCTTCCAGGTTTGTCCTTTAGCAAGGATGTCCTAAGCTTCCATCATGTTGAATTTAGCCTTGCAAGGATTTTTAATTAACAGCGATGATCCACAAGCCATGATTTATATGCAAGAAAGATGCCCTATTTTATCTTCTTTCCCCAGGCTATGATATATAGATGCTTCTAATAAGCCAAAGATAAAAGTGGTTTGTACCAAAAAGCACCTATTTTCTCCAATATGCACATTAAGACCGCAGCTGTCAACAAGGGAATGAAGTAAAGTTCAAGTGACAAAAAAAATAAGGAAAATAGAAAATTATCAAAGTTTAGTTTATGTATTTATGATAAGACCCTATTTAAAAAGATAATTTCTCCTCCAAGTAAAGCACTATATTTAAAAACTATAGTTTGGTCAAGGATTATATGAGGTATTTCTGAAGTAATGTGATTCTGTTTTAACTAAAATTCTTAAATTTACAAATTCAAGTTCATTCTGCTCATGAACTTGTCACAATGATGTTGCTGTCACTGAAAATATAGTAGGCTGCCTTTTTTGGTAAAACTCTGAGAGACAGTGGCATATTCTTCTGAATATACATAGTGTTGGAAAATCAGGATGTTTTGTAAATGGATTGAGAATCTGAAAACCTATCCTCCAGTACTGGCTCTGCTATACATTAGCTGGTTGACCTTGTGCTGTCACTTAATCTCTCTGGGGCATGGTTTAGTTTTATATATAAAGGTGTGATTGTATTGCATTACTGACAAAGGCCTTTCCAGCTACACAATTATACAATTTTGTGACTTAATATTTGGAAACAGCCAGAAATCAGTGTTGAAAGTGAAGAAATATTATTTTATATGTTTAGAAAGAGGAATTCTTATAAAGTTATTCATTCATTTTAACAAATATTTTTTGAGTGCCTAAGGGGGGGACCAAAAAAAATCAGAATTATTTTTTGGATGGCAGGCTCCTTTTAGTACAGGTTTCCTCCACTAGCTAAGTGTTTTAGGAACCCATCTGAATCAGTGTACCAGGTAGCGTTGTTGTGACAGACTGTGTTCGACTTCAGTGAATTTGTTTTTGGAAATTTTTTCAACATGTTTGCCCATTTCATGATGGGTGATTTACGAGCACACCTGCCACATTGCAATGAGTGTCAGCAGTTTTTGACTAAAAATGGCATGACCCTCATGCCCCACCCTTCCTATTCACCTGATCTTGCTCCAAGCGACTTTTTTTTTGTTTTCCCGGATGAAAAAAGTCCTCAAAGGGAAGGGTGGGGCATGAGGGTCATGCCATTTTTAGTCAAAAACTGCTGACACTCATTGCAATGTGGCAGGTGTGC
>CAUYQG010098722.1:0-55857 GCA_963574415.1 Tarsius wallacei
TCTAAACAAAACTCAGCAAGAACTAAATAAATAGCACAATCCCATTCACAACAGCCATACAAAAAATGAAATTCCTTGGCATCTTCCTAACCAAAGAAGTGAAAGACATTTACAACAAAAACTACAAAACACTGCTCAAAGAAATCAAAGATGACACAAGCAAATGGAAAAATACCCCATGCACACGAATTGGAAGAATCAATGTTGTTAAGCTGTCCATCGTACCCAAGGCAATCTACAGAGTTAATGCAATACCCATTAAATTACCAGCAGTATTCTTCTCAGACCTGCAAATGACAATACAGGAATCCATATGGAAGCATAAATGACCACAAATAGCCAAAACAATCTTCAGCAAAAAAAAAAAAAAAAAAAGCAGGAAGTATCACACTCCCAGACTTTAAACTTTATTACAAGATTACAATAATCAAAACAGCCTGGCATTGGTACGAGAACAGACATATAGACCAATAAAACAGGATAGAGATTCCAGAAGGAAAACTTCAATTTCTCAACCAACTCTGTTGACAAAGCCTCCAACAACAACCACTGGGGAGAGGAGAACTTATTCAATAAATGGTTGTAATAGGCATACAATTCATGATCAAAACCCTAAATGTCCGTGCCATAAGAGATAAGATAGACAAGTGGGACCTCATCAAATTGAAAAGCTTCTGCAATGCAAAAGAAACCATTAGGAGTAGAAAGACAGCCCACAGAATGGGAAAAACTATTTGCCAATTGTATATCTGACAAAGGCCTAACATCCAGGATCTACAAGAAATTCAAACGTGCCAAAAGGAAATAAACAAACAGCCCCATTAAACAATGGGCAAAAGACATGAATATTCTCAAAAGAAGGCATACAAGCAGCCAACAGATACATGAAAAAATGCTCAGCCTCACTAAGCATCAAAGAAATGCAAATCAAAACCACACTGAGATACCACCAGACTCCAGTCAAGATAACCATCATCAAGAACTTTAAAAAAGACAGATGGAGGAGAACAAGCAGGAAAAAAAAAAAAAAAGAATGCTTGTACACTGCTGGTGGGAGTGTAAACTTGTACAACCTTTGTGGAAAACAATGTGACAATTCCTAAAAATCTAAAATCTGACCTTCTATACAACCCAGCAACCCCCCTTCTGGAAATATATCCAGAGAAACTCAATTCATTCTACAAGAAAAAAATATCTGTGCACATATGTTTATTGCAGCACTATTCACAATAGCAAAAACATGGAATCAACCATGGTGTCCATCAAAAGTGGACTGGATAAAAAATTGCGGTACACGTAGCCAGTCAGATGGCACAAGTCCCTGTGTGAATGAGCAAGTATATGGATTAATTTACATGCATGATAGGGTGTAAGTGGGTGTGTGAGTTGCTGACCGAGGGAGAACTCAGGAGCAAGTGGCCAGGGCTCTTCTGGCAAAGTGGCTGGTGCCGCAGCCACTCTCCTTGAACCATAGTGCTTTCTGGAGCGCAGAAGCTAAGCGCCATTTTCTGAAATCAACAAAGCTTTTCTCAGGAAGAAGCTGCTGAAGTTATTGCTGTTCCCACCACCACAGCACCAGGCCAGACACTGGCAGTGAGGGTTATGGAGGGAGCGAGCACAGTGAGGTAGCCAGAGTCAGAGTCCTGAAGAAACAACAGGGAGAGGCCACCCCAAACTTGGACTCACTGCCACCACCTCCAGCACCAGGCTAGGCTGCCAGACCCTGCCACCAGGATCTGAGATCCAGAGGCTGTGGTACTTGCTGGGAAGGGAGCTGTCTTTCTCAACCCCCTTTGCAGCGGGAACAACAGTCTGTGGAGACACTGAGCAGCCACTCTAAAGCCTTTTGCAGAGAACCACTCTAAAGCCTGGTGCTCCAGGCTGGCCTCTGTGGAACTGCATCTTAAGATCAGGGGGTGATCTCTGCATTGCTTTGCTTCATGACAGTACAAGCACAAGAGATTCAGAAAACCCCTGCAAGATATCTTATGAGGTGACCAACCTCTAGACACATTGTAATTTGCCTACACGAAGCAGGTATAAAAGAAAGATATCTTAAAGGCAGAAAGGGAAAAAGGTCAGACTACGTACTAGGGAAGACCAATCAGAAGTGCTGCAGACTTATCTACATAAACAATACAGGCTGGAAGGAATTGGACCCCATTCTTTAATGTTCTCAAAAACAAACAATTTCAACCAAGAATTTCCTACCTAGTCAAGCCAAGCTTCATCAATGCTGGAGAATTAAAACCCTTCCCAGACATCTAATCCCTGAGAAATGAGAGTATGTTGCTTCTAGACAAGCTCTACAGGAGATGCTTAAAAAGGCGAGGTGTGCAGAATAAAAAAGAAAGAAAAGCAAGAGCATATACATCGCAAGATCACAAACATAGAAGCAACAGAACACACAGCACATCCACAAAAATGAAAACACACACATATATGTATTAAAACAAAAGCTAAAAGAAAACAAAACAACCTTGTAAGAGCCTTATAACAGGGACAAACTCTCACATTTCAATAATCAGCCTGAATATGAATGGACAAAATGCACCACTGAAAAGACATAGAATGGCAAACTGGATTTAAAAAAAAAAACAAACCTAACAATATGCTGCCTCCAGGAAACACATTTCACTACAAATAACACTCACCAACTCAAAGTTAGAGGATGGAAAGCAAATTTATTGGTGAACAGATCACAATAGAGGGCAGGAGTCATGATCTCAATATCAGACAAAACAACCTTTAAGCTATCAAAAATTTTAAAAGATACAGAAGGACATTGCATAATGATAAAAGGTTTAATCCATCAACAGAAATATCCATCCTAAACATGTATGTACCCAACACAGGAGCATCAACTTTTATAAAGCAGCTACTAAGTAAACTAAATATTGACTCTAATGTTAGCTAGGCATTTAAATATCCCACTAACAACCCTAGATAAAACATCAAGGCAAAAAAATCAACAGAGACCCAGAACCTCAACTTGATACTTGACCAAATGGATGTAATAGATACCTACAAAACACTCCACCCAACAACCCACAGAATATACATTCTACTCAGCACCACATGGAACATACTCCAAGATTGACTGCATCCTTGGTCATAAATAAGCATAAACATACTTCATAAGATCAAAATACTACCATGCACCTTCTCAGAACACAGTGGAAGAAAATTAAATATCACCCCAAAACCTACAAAGACATGGACACTAAACAGCATGATACTGAAAAACTCCTGGGTCAACACAAAAATCAAAATAGAAATTAAAAGATTCCTGGAAACAAATGAAAACAAAAAAAAATCTTACCAAAACTTCTGGAATACCATGAGATCAGTACTAAGAGGGGAATTCATATCTCTATGAACACACCCTCAAGAAAATAGATCACAAATTAACAGCCCAACAGGCCATCTAAGGGAACTGGAATGGCAAGACAACCAAAAACCTAACTTCAGCAGAAGAATCCAGATCACCAAAGTAAAAGCCCAAATATGGAACATAGAAGACAAAAATAATCATGGAAAAAAAAATACATGAAACAAAAAGCTGGTTCTTTGAAAGGATAAACAAGATTGATGGACCCCTAGCAAGAATGACCAAGAAAAAGCCCAAATAAACACAATCAGAAATGCAAAAGAACAAGTCATAACTGATCCTGAAAAAAATGCAAAGATTACTATGCACAGCTGTATGCAACAAACTTGATAACCTAAATGAAATGGAGGACTTTCTGACATCACACAACCTCCCAAGGAGGAAACAAGAAGAAATTGAGACACTAAATAGATCAATAACAACCCAGGAAATTGACTTCATCACAAGAAAACTACCTACAAAAAAAAAAAACCTGGACCAGAAGACTTTCCAGCAGAACTCTACAAAACATGCAAAAAGGGGCTGTTACAAAGCCTATTGAAATTATTCCAGGCAATTGAGAAAGATGGAACTCTCCCCAAATCATTTTATGAAGCTAACATCACACTGATACCCAAATTGGGTAAACATCCAACAAAGAAAGAGAACTACAGGCCAATATCCCTGATGAACATAGATGCAAAAATTCTCAACAAGATTCTAGTAAATTAGATCCAACAACACATCTCAAAAAAATCATCCACCATGACCAAGTAGGCTTCATCCCTGGGGTGCAGACCTGGTTCAATATCTGCAAGACCATAAATGTAATAAATACTTCAACAGATGTAAAAACAAGAGCCACGTGATTTTTATCATTAGACACAGAAAAAGCTTTTGGTAAAATCCAGCCTCCCTTCTTGATTAAAAACCCTTGAACACCTAAGAATAGAGGGAACATACCTTAAAATAGTAAGAGCCATCTACAATAAACCCACAGCCAACATATTGCTAAATGGACAGAAATTGGAAATATTTCTCCTGAAGACCAAAGCAAGTCAGGGCTGCCCACTCTCACCCCTTCCTGTTCAACATAGTGTTGAAAGTCCTAGCCAGAGCAATAAATTGGGGCATCCAAATAGGAAAAGAAGTTACGTTACCTCTCTTTGCTGACGATAGGATTCTATACATTGAAAATCCAATAGAACCTGTCAAAAACCTCCTTGCACTGATAAAGGACTTTGGCAAAATCTCAGGATACAAAATAAATGTGCAAAAGACAGTCATATTCTTATACACCAACAACAAACAGGCAGAGAACCAAATAAAAAGCACAATCTCATTCACAATAGCCACCAAAAAAAAAAAAAAGAAAGAAATACTTTGGTATCTTCCTAACCAGAGAAGTGAATGACCTTTACAATGAAAACTACAAAACACTACTCAAAGAAATCCAAGAAGACACAAACAAATGGAAAAATATTCTATGTTCATGGATTGGAAGAATCAGCACTATTAAGATGTCCATCCTACCAAAGACAATCTGCAAACTCAGTGGAATACCCATTAAATTACTAGCAACATTCTTCTCAGACCTGGAAACAACAATACAGAAATTTATATGGAAACATAAATGACCACGAATAGTCAAACAATCCTCAACAATAGAAACAAAATGGAAGGTATAACACTTCCAGACTTTAAACTTTACTATAAGGCTACAATAATCAAAACAACCTGGTATTGGTACAAGAACAGGCATACAGACCAATAGAACAGGAGAGAGATTCCAGAAGCAAAACTTCAATTTCTCGACCAGCTCATCTTTGACAAAGCCTCCACCAACAACCATTGGGGAGAGGATAACCTATTCATTAAATGATGCTGGGAAAACTGACTGATCACATGCAGAAGATTGAAATAGGACCCCTACCTATCACCATATACAAAAATCAACTCTACATGGATCAAAGACCTAAACATAAAACCTCAAGCTATAAAAATCTTAGAAAACTCAGAAGACACCCTTACAGAAATTGGAATAGGCAACCAATTCTTGATCAAAACCCCAAATGTCCATGCCATAATAGATAAGATAGACAAGTGGGACCTCATCAAACTGAAAAGATTCTGCAATGCAAAAGAAACCATCAAGAGAGTGGGGAGACAGCCCACAGAATGAGAAAACATATTTGCCAGCTGGATATCTGACAAAGGCCTAACATCTAGAATCTACAAAGAACTCAAACATGCCAAAAAGAAAAAAAAAAACAGCCCCATTACAAAGTGGGCAAAAGATATGACTAGATACTTCTCAAAAGAAGGCATACAAGCAGGCAACAGATACATGAAAAAATGCTCAGTCTCACTAATCATCAAAGAAATGCAAATCAAAACCATACTGAGATACCACCTAATTCCAGTCAGGATGGCCATCATCAATAACAAAAAACAACAGATGCTGGAGAGGATGCAGAGAAAAGGGAATGCTTCTACACTGTTGGTGGGAGTGTAAACTGTACAACCTCTGTGGAAAACAACGTGATGAGCCTAAAAGATCTAAAAATTGACCTTTCATATGACCCAGCAATCCCCCTTCTGGGATTGTACACTATGATTGTTCACTCTATGAAAAAAATACCTGCACATGCTTGGTTATTGCAGCATTATTCACGATCGCAAAAACATAGAACCAACATTGCTGCCCATCAAAAGTGAACTGGATTTTTAAAATGTGGTACATATACATGATGAAATTCTATGCAGCCATAAAGAAAAGCAAAATTATGGACTTCATAGCAACCTGGATGGATTTAGAGTCCATCATTTTTAGTGCTCTATCACAGAAACAAAGAACGGAGTACTACGTGTTCTTACTCATAAGTGAACCCTGAACGTTTATCATAATGCTGCCTGAGAGGAATTGGCAATAGTAGATCACTGTTGGGAAGTGGGGTGGGGACATAACACTAATAAGGATATTTGATCCCAAGCCAGGTGAAGTGAGGTCCAATGGGAGGCCCAAACTTCACCTGCATGATGACTACTTATGTACCTAACCCTGAATTGTACCTCACATCTTTAAAATTTAAAAAAGAAAAATCTTTATGAAACTCAAATTACACTTATGTTAGATATCTCGCGCTCTCCTTTGTGTCTCTTAATCTCTTTCATATTTTTTATCTTTTTCTCTGTGAGTTAGGGTGTGGTATTTATAGTTCACCTTTATGCTGAGGGCAGAGTACTTTTTTCCCCAGCATTCTGTAGGTTTTGTTTTCTGTTTCATAACTCTATGAGGAAATTAGGTCCAAAGGTTGCTATTTTAGTAACTGTCCTCTGGAAGAAAGTAAAATTTAGAGATAGTTTAGCTCTCTGAATTTCTGCCTTACCTACATAGATTTTAACCTGATAGTTCCTTCCTTTATTGTTTGCTCATTGATGCTTTTAAGCATCATGTAGCATTTGTAGTAGTTTTCAGTGGAGGAGTTTCTCTGAGTATCTAGCACACCGTATTATCAGAAATGAAAAGTAATATTATCTATATAAATTATCAGACATAGACTAGGAATTCAATAAACAGTAGCTATTATTATAGTTCGCCTATCCTAACCAGCTTGTCTCTCTGCTACCTTCTTTCCCTCGTGAAAATGTCATGCATGGAAAAGAAAAGAAAAGAATTAAAAACTTGATTAGAAGTTTTTAAATCAGCAAGAAAATAATTCTTCATTTGTCTTTCTATTAGTAGAATGCCAAGGCTGTGTTCTGAATTCTAGTAATTTGAACCAGAAAAGTAAAAAGCCATGGTCATACATGTGTTTCAAGGCTCTTTAATAATGAGACAGGAAAAGAGAAAGAGCTCCCTTTATTTTATGTTCGAAAACAATAACTTTGATCATGCAAAACAGTGAAGAGTTGAAAAAACAAAAACAAAAAAGACACACACAGATTAAATTATACAGCAAACTTTGCCAAAAAAATAAAACAAAACGAAAGACCCATTTTTCCACATAAACAATAAATATCAGTTGGTTAATATAAAATAAAATGTTTTCATGGTTGTATGGCTATATCTGATCAAAACCCTGGTGTGTGATGAGTGTTGCTGCTTCTGTCTGCAGGAATGGAAAAGAGGTATAACACTGTAATTTCAGAACTTATAAACCAGACAGGGTCACTGTAAGGATACCGCCCATGAAAGCTGTCATAATCCTAAATCGTAAAAGTAAATATGAACATGCCTAAATGCCAATATCTCTTTACTGTTATCCCTTTCCAAGTTTGTCCTGACAGAACCAGTTAGAGGAAAAGTTATATTCTTCACATTCATCTCATTGGTAAAATATCAACCACATGACTAGCTTTGGAACTGTCAAGATAATGGCAACATTTAATACTTCTCAAGGGAAGATGTCAAATAGAAATCAAATTGTTATTTAGTACTGTGGCCCATTTTCAGATGGGAAGATATGATTCTAAGGACAGCAGCAAGAACTTCAAGAGTGACACATCTGTAAACAGAGTCAATTATGATAAAATAGCTGTATTATTTGTTTGCTTGATTTTGCTCAGTTTTTGTTGTTGTTGTTGTTGTTTTGAGTTGAGATCTCACTCTGTCATCCAGGTTGGAGTGCAGTGGCACAATCACCACTAACAGAAGCCTCAACCTCCTAGGCTTAGGCAATCCTTCCACCTCAGCCTCCCAGACTGCTGGGACTACAGACATGTGCAACCACACTAGGCAAAATTTTTTAAATTTTTGTTGTAGAGACAACTTCTTGCTATATTGCCCAAGCCGGCCTCAAACTGTTGAGCTCAAGTGATTCTCCCACCTTAGCTTCCCAAAATACTGGAATTACAGGCATGAGCCACCGTGCCTAGCAATTTTGCTCAGATATTTTATATGGATCAAAGTTACTGAGACCCTAAACTCTCACAGTTCTGAAATGCAGAGTAGTTGTTAGCCATCCTGCGGAAGAATATAAAAATTTAAGAGTACTCTGGATATTTCCTGTCGAGTACAGGGATCGTGAGGAAAGTGAACCTGGCCTGGCTTAAAGAGCTTCCCCATTCTCAACTTTAAGACCTTAAGTGAAAACGGGAAGTAAGCCAAGCAGGAGGCAGTTTGGTGTCAGTGGAAAGTACAGAGGACTAGTTGTTTGCAAGTCCCCAAAACAAGCCATCAGAGAGGACTGAATACCTGGCACTAGCAGAGATCAAAGGAGTAAGGGGAACAGATTTCTGATACCCAACTGATGACTGGTGTATAAAGAAACTTTACCCTCCAGTGTCAGAATGCAAAGGAAGGCTCAATGCCTGTAATCACAGCACTTTGAGGAGCTGAAGTGGAAGAATAACTTGATCCCAGAAGTTTGAGACCAGCCTGGGCAACATAGCGAGATTCAGTCGCTACAAAAAAATTAAAAAATTAGTTGTGCATGGTGGCACAGTCTGTAGTCCCAGTTACTCAGGAGGCTGAGGCAGAAGGACCGCCTGAGACCAGGAAGTCGAGGCTGTGGTGAGCCATTATCATCATGCCACTGCACTCCAGCCTGGACAACAGAGTGAGACCCCAGTTCAAAAAAAAAAAAGGATGCAAATAAAGGACCAAGACACCACATACAACCTGAAACCGTTATAGAAGAACAAATACTGGTAACGAGATTGGACACTCACATTAGTCATCAAGGGAAAAACATTAATTAAGCCATATCACATTACATTTTTGAGAAGCAGATATAAGACAGTTGCTGAATTTGCTGATTCCTGAATCTGCTACAGATGTTAATCCTTAAATGTGCTATTGATTGGGGCATTTAAACCATGAGCCATAAAGACTTATAATTAATCTTAGTAACAAACCAAAATAAGAATCTTTGTGGAAACCAAGCAAGTCCATACGTGAAGGAAGGAGAAGAAAAATCTAAGCATGTAGAGATTTTTTTTCCCTTCTTTACATGTAATATAAATCAAAGACCAGATCAGACACCAGAAAGCATTCCCTAAAGCACAACTTGCAACCCACATGAAAGCCTTTGGTTCTTGACATCCTAGCACACATACTGGTCAGCCAAATGCACTGTAGAGCCATTCAGTGTACAGGGACAAATAGGAGTTGAGTACCTATCTTGTGCCAGGAAAGTGCCAGGAGACAGAGAGATAAATAAGACATTGTCCTTGCCACTGTACCAACATTCTTCATAAAGAGGCCATAAAACCTCTGAGGGGAGCCTTGTGCAATTATTTTTAGTATTTATTTAGAGTTTGTGTCTATGTGGCTGTAGACATTGGACATGTGACAGGGGCTTCATAAGCCTTACTGGATGGATAAGTGACACATATTTGGCTCATGAAGCTGTTTTCTCTTGCTGCCATAACAAATAAACACAACCTTAGTGACTTAAACACTACCTACTTATTATCTCAAAGTTCTATGAGTCGGGAGTCTGCGTACAACATGCCTTTGGATCCTCCTTCTACTTGGAGATCACAAGAAAGAAATAAAGATGTTGGCTGGGGAGGGCTCTTTTCTGGATGCTCTGGTGAAGATCCTGCTTCTAAGTGAGATTCAGTTCCCTGTGGTTGTTAGACCTTCATATCCTTGACACATGGCTCCTTCATCTTCAAGCCAACAGCAGTACCTTTATTCCCTGACTTCTATTACCTGCCAAAGAACATCTCTGCTTTTCGGTACTTATGTAATTATATTAGACCTGCCCAGATAATTCAAGATAATCTCCCTATTTTAAGGTCAGCTGAGAAGTAACCTACTTACACCTGCAGAGACCCTTGTGCTGTGTAATATAACATCTTCACAGGAGGAGCACTAGGGAGCCAAATTTCTGCCTACCACAGTACATATAATTGCAAGAGATATAAAACTGCCCTATGTGGTTTAAGCCAAAGGGGAATCAAAAGGGATGTATTGGCTAAATGGGAAGTAAAGGAGTGATGCACCTTTGTCATGGATGAATTAATGCCTGAAGATATTATCAGATATCAGTCTGTCACTCTCTCTGATCTCTCATCTCTGATCCCCTCTGTGTGGCCTCATTCTCTCCTACTGAAGACTGATTTCTTTCCATTCTAATTTTATTTTCAGATTAGTGATTCACCAAAAACAAAAGAAGAAGAAGAAACTTCTCTATTAAAATGTCCAACCAGAGTCCCTCTGTGTGGACTTTGAATTTAAGTAGAGTGTTCCAGTGATGAGTAAATGGTTGGTGCGCTTTCATTCCAATACCATGATAATTTATTCTTGATACTGAGTACTCTGGATCTGGACCTTTTCTGGGCTTTGACTTCTTGCTTTTCTTTAGTAGATGCTGTAGTGCCTACCCATATCCCCTTTACCAGTCAGTGCATACATTAACGAACTGCTGGGTGTACTGTACCTAACAGCTTATACTTGCAACTTTCTCCAGAGAATTACCCTTGGCTGATGGGGGCATCTCACTCAGAGATATCTGGGAGGTTTCACTATCCTCCAGCCAAGGTGGATAATGACTGACTGATAGGGAGGTATAAGAGTCCAGGTCCTTACCTTAAGACATGTTCCTCCAAACCAAGGTCAAGTGTTACCTGCGACCACATCTCCCTTAACTCCTTTCACCTACTGATGCATCCTTCCCTTCTTACAAGTTTTCCTAAAGAGTAAACCCTCAATAAACCATGGTGACCTCAGTTCCTGTCTCAGGCTCTACTTTTAGGAACCCTACCTAAGACACTTCCTGTTAGCTCTGCTAACTGCCTAATGTCCCATACAAACTCCCATCTTTGCACAACTCAGCCAGCATCCATTTTTGTTGCTTACAACCAAAGTACTCCAACTAATACTGTTTGAACCCAGGAAAAGGAAGGACAGGAAAGAGTGCTCCATGGTTACAACCCCACTAGGACCACATGGAATGCAGAAGAAGATTGTGCTGGAAAAGATAAGGAATAAATAAGACAATCTACTTCACTAGTAGTTATTTTTGAGAGTCTTAAATTTCTGACTAGCATGTATAATATAGAGAGTCAGGATCATGTGCCAATCACCTTTGTATCTTCCATAACATGCAGCACAAGGCTTTGCACAAAGCAGATGCTCAGTAAATAAGAATGGATCAATTGCACAAAGGTAAAGTTCCCAAAGTAACTATTATCTATCAAGAGACAACATGGTACAGCTAGACTCGGTGGCTCTGTCTATAATCCCAGCACTTTGGGCGGCTGAGGCAGGTGGAACAGACCAGCCTTGACAACTTGGTGATATATCGTCTCTACAATAAATAAAAAATTAGCTGGGCATGGTAGTGCATGCCTGTAGTTCCAGCTACTTGGAAGCCTGAAGCAGAAGGATTGCCGGAGCCCAGCAGGTCGACACTAGGGTGACCCTGAGCATGCCACTACGCTCTGACTTCAACTCAAAAAATAAATAAATAAATAAATAAATAAATAAAATGACAACATGGTAACAGACAAACTGAAAATGAAAGTGTTTTATTGCATAAATCATGTTAATTACAACTAGCCTTTGCATAGTATCGTTTGACTAAGATCAAGTGTGCATAGTAAATTATATTTTACAAAGCTCGTCTACATACATTATTTCATTTACTCAATACAGCAATAATACAAGGTGAGTTTTCATGACAGTCTCATTTTACAGATGAACCTCAGAGAGGTAGAGAGTTGCCCCAAATAGCATAGCTATTTGTCATGAATAAGAACATCTTTGTTCTATATTTTATTTCTTCTACTACTTAATAGGATCTCCCTGGCAAAGAAGGTCCCTACCCATACACCCCACCCCCAACTTGGCCTCATTTATCCAGAAGAGAAGCTTGTGTTGAGTGTTCTTGGCACCTGAGATTAAAGAGAGTGACCAGACTATGGTGATGAAAAATATGCTCTGTGGCCTGCCAGTTCTTTCAAAACGGAGATGTATGGCAGCTTGAAGTAAAGCCCAAAGGGTGCCTAAATGACCTGCAAAAGACAGCAGCAGGCCTGGGGTGAATGAAGAAATAAGGAAGACCCTGTCCTATTCAAGTTCTCAAAGTTAGGCTTCATTGATACTCGTTTCTAATTCCTGGCATTTATTGTTTCAGCTGCTGAGCACTTTTAATCCCTTCCCCAAGAAGAAAGCAAAGTCAATCCAGTTTCTCTTCACTCATGTAGTTTCACTCACATCCTTTAAAACATAATTAATTAGGGTGGTATGTGGCCACTTCCAAACCAGGAGCCAGAACTTTTCTTTAACCGTTAGGAAAACATCTTCCACCCAAAGAGAGAGCCCTTCTAGCTTGTTCTCGATGCCAAAAAGCAGAGAGCAATATCAGGTCATCTGTCTCAAATCTATAGGTATCATACGGGTCCCATGTCTGGCTATTGGGGGCCAAGAAAACACAGAATTCCATCTGAATAGCTCTATAAAAAAAAAATCCTCTGCAAATCTGTTTGAAATTGTCTGCTGGCTAGAGCCTTCACATTCACACTGATGGTGTCTGATTTTCCATTCTTTCCTTTAATAGCTTTTTTTCTACCTGGGACTATCGATTTCAAGCTATGTTACTTCATGCCAGCCAGAAAAACAGGGAAAACTTCCCTAGACATCAGGCTTCCTTGCCTGCCTACCACCCTTTAAAAGAGTCCCTATGATCTTGCCTGCCAATGTCCTCAATTTTAGGCAGACAATTCTTCCAAGTAGAATCCAACACACATTGAAGAAAAAAATCATCTGCCCTGACACATTTGTCCTTCGCCCAAGCATTTCAAAGCACTTTTCCAAGAACCAAAAAACAAGATGTCTCTCCATAAACTATGCTTTGTTAGCCAGTATTGTTACAGCCAGAAAGATATCAGTCGCACATTGCCTAGGTTCTGACTGAAGGGTCAGAGAGGTTAAAGGACACACCCCAAGTCATCTAGTGGTTCAGCGGTCAAGGGTGGAGTTTCTCATCCACGCTCCTCTCCCTAGGTCTTAGGGAGGTTGTTTCCAAATGTCATTTTCTTTGAAAGAACTTTTTCTTCAATCAAACCAATTATCTTGGGCTAGATTTCAAATATAGGGCCATTTCACCACTCCTTTTGTCTTCCAGGTGTCCCATTAGAAGGTTATTCTTTTTAACACTTAATGCTCATTAATTACATGGAGAGATGGTGTAGGGTCCTGGTAGGAAAGTGAAGACATTTTCAAAGTTGAATAATTCAGAGGAAAGGTGTATTTCTGAGGGATGGTTCTCTGCCATAACCTAGAGAGAGTGACGGATTTTTTTCCCAACCATGGGCTGAAAGAAACAGAAGAGAAAGCAATTATCAGAGTCCAGAATGAGTGAAAGTCGGGTGGAGTTGTCTATCTTGCAAATACTGACTTTTGGTAGAGGGGCACAGCCGAGTCACAAGGAAGAGGCCAATAGAATAATACATCCCCAATCACTCTGTCCTTCCCTCCCACAGATTCTTCAAGGTCTTCCCTTTGGCCAAACCCAAAGGAAAGCCCAAGAAGTTGGAGAGTCTAGTTGATATAGTTCTTACAGGTCAACCTTTCAGCACTGAAAATTTTGGTAGGTTCTAGCAATCCGCAGAAAGAACAGCCACCATGTATGGTATTTATGATATGTACTACACACTAATACTTTATTTTTTAAATCTCTCGGCCACCCTCCATAGTGGATATTTTCTCTGTGTCTTACAGATGTGGAAACTGAGGCTCAGAGACTTTCAATAACTTGCCTAATGCTCTAGCTGTCACACAGTTAGTAAGTGGCAGCATTCTGTCTGCCACTCAAGCTAGTGTGTTCCCATTATGTTCCACTACATATAAAATGCCCATCATTGTCCTTAGTACATAATTCAATTCAGTAAATGATAGCAAGGCAGGTGATACCATTGATGTTGATAAGAGATACCTCTTGCTATGGAATCACCCTTTATATACATTAACTCAGTTAATCTTCACTGCCACCAATAGATGTTTCCAAGAAGTAAAACTTCCCCTGTTGCTAGGCAAATGCACAAACTTTGATTAAGGACTATGTAGTAGCCATGAGAATATGCCTCTTGAAGCTCCCTCTGCAGGGAGTGTAATTGACTAACAGCTCCAGGGGTGACACTCTCAAATCTCCTAGGACCTTTGCTCCTAGGCCACACTTTCCAGCAGCTACTCCAAGGCAATGACTGAGTGCAAAAGGGACACTAGTTCAGGCCTTTTCCTGAGAGATGTGGGATTCCTGCGACAGACAACTTGAGCCCAAAGACTCTCCAGCGGTGTGGTCAGACTTTTCTTAGAACGCACCTCAGTCTAAGATGTTTCCATCCAAGCTTTCCTCTTTCCTTCTCTCCTTCATTTGCTGTCAGACCTGCATTACAGTCTGATGCCTCTCCCAGACTTCCTCAGTTCCCTCCTCATTTTTGCTCACAGGTATTTCCCCTAAAATATTCTTGCAAGTTTAATCCTATCTTGGTATCTTCTTCTTGGCATGCCTGCTTCTTAGCAGACCCCACTCACACAGATTGTAGCTGTCTAGTTGAAATTGTAATCTTAAATATGGTACTGTTGACAAACGTTGAGTATCAGTTATTTACCAAGTTGCTATTAAAAAAAAGATAAATCAGTTAAACACCCATCCTCAAGTCACTTACAACCTTGCAACATATTTTATATGGATAAAGATACACTCTTAGCTGGTTACCTGATGGGTCAGCGGAAGAGACTGAACTGGGAGACCAGACTCTCTCTTTTTGTATTTTATGCTATTGTCAGTGGGAATTCCATGCATGTTCCCTGGCAATGTGTTTCTTTGAAAATTTGGTTCTGAGCCCAATATCAAACTGTGGTTTTTTTGAATCCTAAGTGGAAATGCCTTGGCAGGAAGAAAAAAAATGAACCAGCTGTCTTTGTCCAACTGTTTGAAATATGTATTTTCCAAGCATCCCTTTCCTTCCACTGTTTTTTATTTTTTTAACCAAAGACCCCCACTCCTTCCCATAAAATGTCCACTATGTGACCAGATGTCTTCAGTTGTTATACTTTGTAGCTAGCTGATTCTGAGAATCCTGGCATGAATTCTGACAAGAATCCAATAAAACACCCATTCCAAGTTGTGTCTTATCACCAATCTGGATTTACCATAAGCCTTTATTGACTGCCTGGCACAAATTCCCACCTGATATTATTGAAGACACCATTTCAGCTGAGGAGCAGTGTCTTCTCTATCTTACATTTTAGACACCCACAATAACAGCTTATATTTGAAAACAATTCCTGACACAAAATAGAAGGACAATAAAAGAATGTCCAGGACTCAATATAATGAGTAAAATAGTCATCCCTGGTGAATTGTATACACTTTATTAGGACTCAAGAAGAGTCTATCCTTTACACAAAGC
Source organism: Tarsius wallacei (assembly GCA_963574415.1). Taxonomy (NCBI): domain Eukaryota; kingdom Metazoa; phylum Chordata; class Mammalia; order Primates; family Tarsiidae; genus Tarsius; species Tarsius wallacei. The sequence continues at coordinate 15,740 of CAUYQG010098722.1, forward strand.
CTGTGTCCCTTCTCTGTTGCCTTTAAAATTTCTCAGCCCTAGTGTGTAATTCAATCCCAATTTGCCGTAAATGTGCAGTTCTTGTCTTTCTTTAATGTAGCTCCTTGAGGGTAAGAATCAGAATATTTCCTTCCTGCCTCTAAATCACTCCACCCAGCAAAACACACAACAGTTTGCACTTAATAGAAGACCAATAAATAGCCAATGTAAATCAGATGCTGCAGAAAAATAATTCAGGAACTTTTACCTTCAGATATATTCTAAATTTCTAGACAACTGGTTAATGACCAAATTATTAAAAGAAAAGGATTTCAAAATTTCATAAAGGTCTTTTGTATTTTAAAAAGAAATACAGATTTGTAAGTTGAATATTCGTCTTCAGATATCTGGGACCAAAAGTATCTATGTGACCACAGAATTGTTAACTGGTAACTTTTGCTTTGAAGTCATTTAGAGTCTTTTTTAAAAACTTCTTTATCTTTTATGGCTTTCTTTCTTCACTAAGTCTTCCTGGGAAATTTCTCTTTCAAACCATTGAGGACACCACTTCAGCTGAGGGGCAGCATGTTCTCTGCCTTTCATTTCAGACACCCCCAATAATGATTCTTTTTTTTTTTTTTTTTGAGTTGAAGTCTCACTCTGTCACTCAGGCTGGAGTGCGATGTCATGCTAGGCTCAGGTAATCTGCCACTGCCTTCCAAGTAGCTGGAATTACAGGCATGCGCCACCACGCCCAGCTAATTTTTTGATTTATTATAGAGATGAGGTCTCACCAAGTTGCCCAGGCTGGTCTCAATCCCGTAGGCTCAGGCAATCCTCTTATCTCAGCCTCCCAAAGTGCTGGGATTATAAGCGTGAGCCACCGCGCCCCTCCAATAATGACAATTCTTGACAGAAAGTAGAAGGAAGAGAAGAGAATGTCCAAGACTCAATACAATGAGTAAAATAGCCATCCTTGGCAAATTTTATAAACTCTATTAGGGCACAAGAAGAGTCGATCCTTTACACAAAGCCTGTGTCCCTTCTCTGCCGCTTTTAAAATTTCTCCACCTGTGGAGTCACTGGTTCTGTGAGACAAACTGAAAGAAAACGCTAATTGGTCAGGAGGGGTGGAGATGATTTCTCTGAGAAATAGTTGAATTTCAAGACGCATTCCCCGAGATTATGTGGAAAGGCATGTCAAGGTGGTTAAGTCAGAATTGTCACTGGAAGAACACAGGTTATAGCAGGGACATTAAATTATTCAGAAGCTGAGGTTGAACTAAAAGACTTAAAGAGCCATCTGGAAAGCAATTCTTAGTCCACAAGCAGCATTTGCCAGTCTACCTGTTTTGTGTTTTGTCTTCAGAATATTTGTAGAGGAGTGAAAAGACAGGCAGGGCAGGAAGAGGGAAAGCACTTCAGTAAATCTTTCCATGCTAATTGCTTTTCTCTTCCTTATGTGTTCCTTTGATTAAGCAACAAACCATAATCTTTATTAAAGATAAATACAACAGGGTCTATTTTCACCCAGTAATTGCACTCCATAACTTAAAGGTACCAAATGCTTCTCCTGACACATTTGGTGTTATTAATGGCTTAGAATATTGAGAGATTTTTCTATTCTTCAGACTAAAACACAGGTAACCACATCAGTAATCAGCACCCAAGAGAATTTTTAGCATCTGGGTATTTCAATAATTAAGATGGCCCAGAGCACTTCAGTCTGTTATTAAGCACAGACCATTAAAGAAGTTTTTTCCATCATGTGCAGATTCATTCCCTAACCCATCTTACTTACAGCCTCCAGAGACTGAGCACTGGACTTCGAGTCCCAAGAGCTGCAGTTGAACTCTATTATTTACTACTTCGTAACTTTAGGCAAGTTTCTTAGTCTCTCCAAACCTGAGTTCTCCCGCCAATATAATCGGAATATTTTTATCTACCTTACTCAGCCAAAAGGGTTTTTGTGAGGCTCAAAATGGGAAATAAATGGGAAAACATTTTATAAATCATAAAGCACTGCCCAAGAGGTATTGAATGAATTGGTTGTTGGTGGGATCCTTTTGATGATTCTTGCCTGAGTTCCACTAAACATTCAGCAGTTGGGTGGTCCTGACCTGACCGTCATCCAGTCCTCAGCAGACCTTCCATTGCCTGGATCCAGCACTGGGTGGAGCATGAATGACTTGAAACCAAATCAAATCTCTATTTGCTTTGTTCCTGACAGACCTCCGGGTAATTAGCATCCCAGAGTTGGGTTTCTAAAGATAAAAATTGGGAGAAAAATCATAATTGTATTAATTTAGGTCCTTAAACGACAGGGAACTGTCTGTTTCATGTATTCCATCAAATTATTTTTTGGAGAACTCATATTAAATGACATAACAAAGGTTTATGTATTTCATAAGAATGGACATAAATATTAATGTTCTTTGCTCAAGTTCTAGAAAACTGTTGTGAAAAGTATTCCTTTGCTCCTCGGATTTCAGTAAAGATGTTTTATTCTTCCTACTAAATCATTTGAAATTATGTTCAATGCCAGTGGTGTACATTATATATCCTGCCAGCCAATAACTGGACGACAATGGCATCCATCCAGATTCTCATTTTTACATAAATGATTTTAAAACACGTTCTCTGTATTACACCCTAATCTTACCCTGGCCAGCAAAATATGCATGATTCAATATAATGCAAATAATATTATGATGAGAAAAAGTTACTAAGGAGTCAAGATGGTGTTATAAAGACTTACTTTAAAATCCATATGCTCGCTCTGAAAATTATCCAAAAAGCACTAGAAACTGACAGTTTAATGTGGTACTGAAAAGGTCAGATCAAGAAGCAGGAAGGCTCGTGAAACCAAAGCATATGCAAAAGAAATAGCTGAAAGAGTATCATGACTCTTGCAAAGAATTCTGTATAACAAGAGGCCCAACTTTCTAGACTTAAACTTGATATACTTCTGTTCATATCAGAGGTAATGCTAGAAACATTGGAAAAGTGGAGTAATATAGGTATTGTATGTTTGTACTAATCCAAAGCAATGGAAATTTTAGTCACAAAATATGTTTTTTAGAATTAATAAATGTGGACATTTAGATTTTAAATCTGCCCACATACCAAGATGTTACCTGTCCATCTGCCATTTAATTCAGCTAGTCTGATGAGAATTCTTCGTGTGCATGATACTTGAATATGCTTTTTGTACAGTTTGTTGCTAGCTTTTTAAAAATAATGATTCAGGCATGGTTTTGGATTTATATATTCCCATAGTGCTTTTGAGGATTAAACTTCTTAATTAATTTTTGCTTAATTGTGTCGCTTCAAATGTGCATCGTTTAATGGGGGCTTTTAATTGTTTAAATATAATTATTTGGATTTATGACCAAACGCAACATCATTTCAACATTGTACCACATTATCATATTCCAGATGGAGAAATTGAGGCAGAAAGGGGGAACCTTGATTCAGAATATTCAGTGACTGAGTCCAGCAACAGAGCTCATATTTCTAAATGCCTTTTCCTATAATAGTTTTCTTAAGCCGCCTTAGAAGACCTTGCTCTGGGCATGATCAGAATTCTGGCAAACAACTAACTGCTTTTTAAGACAAGAAATTGACTGCTGGAACTCCCTTTAATTGGCATGAGTGAAATCAAACGCCAATAGAACTGAATAGCCTTGGCTCAGGCTGCATGACAATTCTGACAGTAAAACTCTGAAATGCAAATATTCAATCATTCTGCAGGAAAAAAAATATAAAAGCTTCAACAGGTCTCTCACTCCAACATAAATCAAAATAAACAATAATAGAATCATGAGATGCTTCTCACCTGGAAAGCAAATAACTAAGCTGCAGCATAAAATAATTGAGAAGTCCCCTTTCTAAGACTGGGCAAAAAACCCCAGATAGCATGTCCTTCCTTCTTCTAGATTTCCCAGCAGGAGTATAGCTGCCTGGCTCAACATGAAATGGGAGTGCTGCCTAGGGTAGAGTCCCGTGGGAAGATGTTGCGACCCCCCTTTCGATGAGAATAAGAGTCAACAAAGTATTTAATCATGTATTGTCTCTATTGAGAAAAAGCAAAGCAAAAAGAATCACAGGAAGCATAGGGAGAAGGTGGGAAATCCCAGCATTCCTCTACCCTCGACTGAGAAGTTGGAACAAAAATAAGAAAATACTGAATTTTGAGGATTCTTTGGTTTGTGGCTACTGCTGAAGATCCCTATATTTTAATTCAAAAGTTATTCACTAATTCTTACAGCAATATTGGTAGCACTATGCACTTGGGAATTGGCAATTTTTTAAGTTCCAAACCTGAAAGACTGTTTCTGTCTCAAAAATTATTCTATAAAGTGAGAATTCAAAAAAGACATAAATAACAGTGTCACAGTAATTGATTTTGAGTCAGCAAAACTGAGAGCAATAGAAATAAAAATCCTAATCTACTGTCTTAGAGACGCTATTCCCTTCCCTGTCAACAATGTTCGCTATCATGTAGGTATAATTTTTGTTTGTCTTGTAAGATATTTCATGACAAGTTCTTCCTCAGTTGAGGGGTCATTCTGAAAATTTTTCTAATGGCAAACTGTTTTTTTAATTATTCAGAAAGTCATAGCAGATTAAATTATGCAAAAACAAATTTTATATAGCTCCGGGACAAATCTAAATTGAGAACCATCCAAAGAAATTGTCTGTTTATGTATATACTAGTATTCTCTCTGTTACAGGTTACAAGTGCATGATCTTATTTTTTGGGTGGTGGGGTCGGGTTGAGGATCTCTCTCTGTCATGCAGGATGGAATACAGTGACACAATCATGGCCCATCGCAGCCTCAACTTCCTGGGCTCAAGCAATCCTTCCGCCTCTGCCTCCAAAATAACTGGGATTACACCATGTCTGGCTAATTTTTATTCATTTTTTAACTTTTTGTAGATGAGGTTTCACCCAGGCTGGTCTCAAACTTCTGGGCTCAAGCGACCCTCCCACTTCTGCCTCCCAAATTGCTGAGATTACAGGTGTGAACAACCACACTCAGTCAATGTGTGATTTTTTTGTGTGAAAGAAAACTATCTATGAAGACCAGAATGAAGAATCTAGTAAGTTTAAAGGCTTTTGCGACCACTTATTACAATTCCTTCAATAGAAAATGATACTGGGTCAATGAACCAAATCCTAACCTTCAAGATGACAGTATCAAATAGAAAAGTAAGTGCATTCGCAAGTGGCTAATGACTTTTTAAAAAAACATTTCAGGATCTTGCTCTTGTATTAAAGGTAGGTTCCAATAAGATGACAGTTTCAAATTGAAAAGTAAGTCCAATAACAAGTTGCTAATGACTTTTAAAAAAAAATTTCAGGATCTTGCTCCTGTATTAAAGGCATGTTTCAATCCTTTCTCATTACATCTAAAAGAAAAAAGAAATCAGATTTGCTATCCTTGATATCAGAAGCCATAGTACACACAGCAAGTTCTTTATAATTATGATATATTTTCTTATACTTTAAGACATGGTTTTCAAAGTTATGAGAGGGGAAGTGTGTGTGTGTGTGTGTGTGTGTGTGTAGTCTAGATGTTTACTCAAAATTCCTTTTCCACCAGTGATTCTTGGTTGGTACTCAATTATTACATCGAGTTGGTACTTATATGTTCATAAGTAAACTCAAACTCCAACCCCTCTATACTACTACTATTTATTTTTTATTTATTCATTTATTTATTATTATTATTATTTTTGAGTTGGAGTCTCACTCTGTCACCCAGGCTGGAGTGCAGTGGCTGCTCCTGGCCACCGCAGCCTCGACCTGCTGAGCTCCGGCGATCCTTCCGCCTCAGCCTTCCAAGTAACTGGAACTACAGGCACGCGCTACCAAGCCCAGCTAATTTTTTGATTTATTGTAGAGATGAGGTCTCATCAAGTTGCCCAGGTGGGTCTCGAACCCACAGGCTCAGGCAATCCACTCAACTCAGCCTCCCAAGGCGCGGGATTACAGGCTGAGCCACCGAGCCTGGCTACTACTACTATTTAAAATATATTTTTTTCTCCCCCTAAATTCTATGACCTTGTTTTTAAATTTTTGACATAAAAGTTCCATCTATAACTTAAAGCATGTAGTAAATGTCATCTCTTCCATGACTATTTCCTGCAGTCTTCAGCCGGAAAAAGAGACTTTCAAAACCTAGAATATCTAACTTATACCTCTTATTTAGCATTTATTTGTTACATACTTCCTTATATTGATTTTATTCATATATACATTTCGCCTGCCTCATCATGTCTGAAACATCTAGGGTTTAAATCAAAACAGGGGCTCTCCCTCAGTTACTCTCCTGAAATGAAACATTTCTCTTTGGAAAAAGTCCATCAGTTTTTTGGGGTCCCAGTCTGACTTGCATTATAGTGAATTATATATGGACCTGGATCCTGCAACAAATCAGAAAGCCCTGATTGTCTAGGATTATGCTCGTTTGTTTGTTTGCTTGCTTACTTTTAAAAACTCCCATTACACTCATTTATATTGGTATCCCCAAATATAATGTTTAGGAAAAATACATACCAAAAGAGCTTAACATCATGTCTGGCCATATAGTAGATAATCAAAAAAAAAAAAAAAATAGCTACACTACAATCATGGAAATTTCTCTATAGTGCTATTATAACACTAATTCATTCTTTATAAAGAGTATGTCACTATTCCATGGCATGAATAAACTCACTTTATCTGATCACGCCCCTAATAAGGGCATTTATTTTATTTCTGGTGTTTGGCCACTGTAAACAAAGTTGCAATAAATAGTCCTATACACTCAGTTCTGCTGTAAGATAATATATGTGCCTCTTAAAAATCACTGTTATGCAAAATGGTGCAATAAGAACCACAGAGCTTCTGGGGGGAAAAAATGGAAGTAAGGGCACAATATCCAAAAATCTCTAGAAAAACTAAAAAAGGTAGAGATCTAACAAAAACTAGTATCCGAATTTTGCATATGGAAAACTGTACAATATGTAATCCAAATGTTAAGTACATATTAAGAAATACATAAGTACTATAATAAATATGGCACCTCACCCTAAAGAAGACCTGAAGTTTGTGTGAAGAAGTGAGCATCAGCAGGGATGCCATTTGTGAGTGATTGTGAAGAGGTGGAAGGAGGGTAGATGGACCCTTGTAGCACTAGATGTGGATGGGTGCGGCTCATAGCACACATGGTGAACGAAGGTAACAAGATATTCCAGGTGTCTGTTTTGTGTTTTGCCAGGCAAGCTTAGTTCAGCTGGACGCAGTTTCCTGCCATTCCCTAGTATTTCTTACAGAAAAAAAAAATGTGCAGAAGCAAAAGCAAAATTCACACTATGCTCACAGTGTTCCCTGATATATCAATTTTACTGGAACAAATCCACATTTTAAAAGTCAAGTATTATAGCAGTATTGACTATAGATGTATCTTCATATGCCAGTGCTTTCATTCCTATGGGTTGGATTTCTAGGACAGAGTGATGGATTGAAAGACATGTGCTTTTCTTTCTTTCTTTTTTTTTTTTTTAAGATAATGCCAGGTTGCATCCCAAACAACTTTAACAATTTTAAGATATTTTCTCTCTCACAATATTAGAGAAGACAATTCAGTCCCACACCCTGATCATCCTTTTTGACAAAGTTTGAGAAGACATTTTGGAGACTGGGTAAGAGTTCCAAGAATGAACACTGACTGCTTTCTATCAGTCAAAGCAGCCAAATAGTTCATTTAAAGGACAAGGCATTTCTGGAGACAAATAGGAAAAGAAAGCATCCCTATTTATCTGCTCTTCACCTCTGACTCTGTGCAGATCAGGACCAGAAATATACAATTCCTCAGACCACAAAGTGGTTTTTAAAATAAATTTTTGCCGCACTGTAAAATTTAACAATTCTTTCTTGGGGAGGGTTGAAATTAATTTTAAAAAGAGAAGAAAAATAATGTATTTATTTATGACTTCGCCAAGTGGAGAGAACTATTTTTAATATATTGGTAAAATCTCTTTGTGTTTTCACATCAAGTACTTAGTTTTATCTTGGCAATTTTCAGGTCATAATTATCATTAATGTGGTTTATATTAGCACTATATACCTGGATAATCCGTCTTATGATATACGATAATTTACCTAGACATTCTTCTACTATTTAAAAATTAGGTTGTTTTTTGTTTTTTGTTTTTGAGTTGGAGTCTCACTCTGTCGCCCAGACTGAAGTGCAGTGGCCGCTCCCGGCCACCGCAGCCTTGACCCGCTGGGCTCCAGCGATCCTTCCGCCTCAGCCTTCCAAGTAACCGGAACTACAGGCGCATGCTACCACGCCCGGCTATTTTGTTTGTTTGTTTGTTTGTTTGTTGAGTTATTGTAGAGATGAGGTCTCGCCAAGTTGCCCAGGCGGATCTCAAACCCGCGGGCTCAGGCAATTCACTCACCTCGGCCTCCCAAAGCGCAGGATTACAGGCTGAGCCACTGAGCCCGGCATGTATTCTATTATAAATACCTCTTTTATGGGCGTGTGTGCACACATATGTGTGTGTGAGTGTGTGTAATTTCTTCAGAATAGTTTCCAAAAAGTATGTGTGTGTGCATATGTGTGTATAATGTCTTCAGAATAGTTTCCAAAAAGGAGAACTTCTGGATCAACAGAAGAATATGCTTAAGGCTTCTGACATATTTCGTAAAGTATCTTTTCAAAAATGTTACACCAACTTACAGCTCTACAAATCCAGGCTTAACCAGATTGTATTACCTTTTGTAAACCTCTGCTAAGTTGGTGTTTGAAATACTATAGCCCAGCACTTCACTGGCTGAGTTATGTTGTAAATTAACTCTAGTTATTTGTTAGGTAAGGAGAGTTCCTGAAGGGAGTGTGTGTTGCCTTTCGAAGCCTGTGTGACACCTTCGAATAGCATCTAGTGGGAGGTGGGCTACTTCTGTGGGTCCAGAGGAGTCAAGAAACCTGAGGATTCAAGATTTTTTTAGGACATCAATCTAAATGTCCCCATTTCAAGTCTCAAGTTCCTTTTGCTTTCTACCTGAGACCCTGGTCTTGGTATAGTAGATTTGCTGAGGTTGAAAAGTCAATCTTCTCTGCAGTTCCATTACTCCTATAATTAAGTACTAGACTTGATCCTCGACTTTTTCTTCCTTCTGTTTATAGAAGATGCAATTCACGTTGTATGCTGCCCAAAAGCTCCCTGACCTTCATAACTCACCTTAAAGTAGTGATTCATCACCCTCAGCCTTGTCTTGTCTTTCTCCAATACACTGCTAGCAACTAGTAAAAGCAATCTGATTCCCTCAACCTGGTAATTACTACTTCCCTAGAACTTCTCAAGTGCCTGAGGTAATTATTCTGTCAGCGCAGACTCTTCCACTGGTGTCTCTCTCCAGTTCGCCACTTGTGAAAGTTCTAACAACTGTAATGACATAGCACGCCAGGTGCTATCAGTTCCCCACCTCATACCAGTGATGGACTTCTCCTTGCCCTGTAGCCAGCAGAGAATCCATTTTAGAGTTGGCTTCTTCATATACTCTGCTATTTAAGTTGAGTTCCCCAGAAAACAGATTCTAAGATGGAGTGAAGAATAAGGATTGGATGGAGGGAGACGTTAAACCTCAATGTGCAGTTGGAACAGGGGCCTCAGATAGTCCTTAACTCCATCCTTAAGAGGACTTGAAGCTAGAATAGCCCTTCAGAGTTTTTCAGAATTGAGGCAAGAAAGTCAGGTCTTTGCATACCCACATAGACCAATTTTTTATGTGAGCTGGCTCCAGGGAGAGGGTATAACCTTGGGTAAAGCAACTCCCTTTATTTATCTCTTGGAGCAATCTTCCAAGAGATATTCAGCTGGATATGACTGCAGCCAATACTTCTCACAAGTGTGGGAATGGGAGCCTCAGACCTGAAGGGGCAATCTGGATGACACACCATAACATCCACTGTACACTTCAACACCAACAAAAAAATAGTTTGAATATTATTTAACTGAATTGTTTGAAAAGATGTTCATAAAAGTCAGTATAATGATCAGATAGAACAAATGATGTTTTCAATGGGGAAATCAATATACTCAAGCAAATGTGTGGTTTCAATATTAAAGTTAGGAAAGATGTTCATAAAAGCCAGTATAATGAACAGGTAGGGCAACGAATTATGTTATAATATAAATGGAGAAAGTAATGTCAAATATCCACTAGTAAATAAAAATAGAGAGGAATCCAACAAACTCTTTGGCCAAGGGATAAAATTTCTTAACACACAAGATGTGTTCTGTCAGCTGCACGGCCTCTCCACTCCCAGATTTGTCCATGTTTATATTGGTGTACTGTCTATAAAATCTGTCTATAAAAATTTTTATCTGCCTAACTTCCATGCTGCCATTCATGCTCAGTCTTATAGGCAGGGAACAGTAATCATGGTAAAAGATCATGGTTCCCAAAACGGATATCAATTTGTGCAATTCCACCAACTACAGTTCAGTCACTTCTCTACTTTAACTAAGAAAACTAGTAAAAAGAATAGGTTGAATCAATAAGGGTACCCGATCTCAAACAAAACAAAGTTGAGACCGAAGGGAAGTTCAAACTTTCCCTGTACAATGACCACTGTATACCTAATCCTGAATTGTACCCCACATTTTTAAAATAAATTTTAAAAAATTTAAAAGAATAGGTTGAAATTACTTGAATTCTTCTCCCTCCAATCTGAAGTTTATTGATCAGCATAGATGATTATAGAAAGTGTGAACTTCAAAATCTGTGGTCTAGGTGATTCTCATTAGTTATCTAGATTAGTCTTCTTCATTCAAATTGTTGTATAAGTTATTCTAGCCAGAGATCCTTGATACTCACCAGTTTGCCATTCCTAAGAAAATTCTTAGTTCCATTAATGGAAGGAATGGCACTATTTCAAATAAAGAGAGCCAAGTAAGGTATTTTCTGAACTTTATTAAAGCTATAGACAAATTATCATGCCATAAAAGTATAAATATTACATATTGTAAATATAAATTTTCTACTAACCAACCCAAGGTCAACTATCAACACTAATGAGAATTGGCAATATGGCCTAGCATGATCTTTGGATTTCAATAAACTCACGTTCAAGTTCTGGCTCTGCAACCTAGTAGCTTTGTTTTCATAAGCAAATTACATACTTAACTTCTCTAAGCTTCAGTTGCCTGTGACAAAAAATACACATATTACTGCTACCTATTTCATAGAGCTGTAATAAGGACTATTTTGCAATAATGTAAGCAAACAGCAAGTGTCTGGCACTGAGAAATCTCTAAATAAACTATATCTATACCACTAGTGAAATGATAATTTTTACTTGAATTAATGTTTTTCCCTGTGCAACTGATCTCCTTTCACAGTGTTCTTGGGTTGTAAGAACACAGCCTAACAGAAGCAAGAGCTGATTTTTTAGTGTTTTAAATTGTGGTCCTCCAGAGGACCAGCAACCCAACTGTGCTTGTTTAATGTGGTTTGTTCTGCACCATATGCGTGTGGGCTTTTAATAAATGCTATTTGATGATGATGATGAGTTCCTGGAGACAGAGCTGTGTTCAGCAGAGTCACTGCATTATGCTTGGCCTAGCTTTCTACTACTCAACTCCAGGAATGCTCTTGTGAGCAGTACAGAAACTTCTGAAATTTCCATTTGAGGTGAAGTACCGCTGCCAGCAAGCCTCACGAAGGGAGTCATTAACCCTCACCTTTTTTTCTTGTGGCTCTTTCCAAACTGACCCTCAGAAGGGTTTTCTCAGCAGGCTGCCCCGCGGTTCTCAGCAGCATTCCACAGCGGTGCTATCTGCCATCCTTCCTGAGAAAGCAAGGGGAGACCAGCCGCTGAGCTCAGTGGGCCAACTCCCAAAGTCCAAACAGTGGGGAACAATTTATTACAACTCTACCAAGAGGAAAAACGAAACCAACGACTCACAGCCTACAGTTCCTAATCGATACAAAATGAGCTTACAACTCCAGGGACTCAAATCGGATTTAAACTTTTTGAAAATGTTTGCAGTAAAAACAATGATATATTAAAGCACCAAACTTGAAAACTAAGTTCAAAAGCAAAGACTTTTTCTCCCCGAAACTTGCATCAAAGTGGCTGGGCAGTATGAAGTGCTTTCCATCCACTGGGGATCAGGCTTTTCAAAAGAACCCAAGTCCTTTTTCAACTGACTTTGCAATCCAAGATGGGCTTTGAGATGAGTTTTGTTTCAGCACTTTCTCCCCACTGCTATAAAACAATGCCATTGCCAATTGTCTTTGAATTAAAAGAAGCTTTTGTCCCTCTATTTTTAGAAGATAAAATATTTCTTTTTGAGTGAAATATTAACTTTCTTACCAACAAAACTTCCACCCTCCATTGGAAGGGTCTAGAGACCCCTGTCCAATCTTTCCAAGGGGGATTTTTTAAATGTACAATTGAGAATCTGCTGTAAATGAACAATGCTTTATTTCAGACAACCTGGGTTCTCCAAACACAGAGATAGCTGTGATGCTTTGCCAGGTCAAAAGAGAGCCTCTTGTTTAACAGCATTGACCTGGATTTTCAGCAGCGTTATGAGCTTTGCAGACTGTCTGCCTATGCAGGCTGAGACCTGGTTTTCCAAGGTTCATTGAGACGATTGCTTGAAATAGCAGGGAATACTGAAAAGAGATTCAAGAGAACAGAATGATATCAAATCACATCTGGGGGCAGCAGGGGCACAGGGAGAGGTCTGGGACAATTATACATATATTTGGAAAACAACCACCGCAAGACTATGAGTTTAATATTGCAAAAGTCACAGATATGAGAAATTTTGCCTTGCAGCACTTAAGTTTATGTGTTTACAGTTGCACTCTAAGCCATTCTTTGCTCTTTGATCCATTTAATCAGATTTTACAGCCAGTTGATCAATCATTTCACCAAGTTTTTTAAAATTTATCCACAGAGACCTAACTACAATATTCCAAAGACTTTTTTTTTTTTTTTTTTTTTTTAGCACTGTGGACAAATCTGTTGTTACTGGCAATGTGTGTAGGAGCTAGTCCTGGTGACCTCTCTGTGAACTCACCAGAAGTCAAATTTTGCAATTTCTTGTTCAGTATAACACTGGGCTTTGACCTTGAGGACTTTGTTGTGGTGGCCTTCCCGAGGAAATCAAAGAGACTGGTCGTTTCCCAAGTCCCCAGAAGCAGTTCTGTTGTGAGAATCTCTCAGTGGCCTTTGAGTAAGAATCCTTCTACTTAACGATTCAAGTACACATTTTAATTGGTGTACAGAGCTTATAATCTAAATCACAAATCTTTCAAGAAGTGGCAGAAAGACACAAGGAAGTGGATAAAAAGGAAACTGTTTTTGAGAAAAGAGTAGGTAGGATAATATAAAAAGTAGTAGAAAAGAATATGTTTGAGCTACATGGCCATATCGGTCTTTCCATCTTTTTGGAATTTCTCATTTATTTGTCAGCTCTTCTCAATTAGAAAGCAAATACTTTCTCTGCCAATTAAAATTGAATTTTTACACCTCAGCTGAGAACATTCTGTAGGATAGACTTGATTCCAGTTTACTTGGATGCCCTTCCTGTTGGCCTTATTTCCCTTGTGTCTCAGTGATAAGCTTTCCCTAAGAAGTTAGGTTCCCCTCTTCTACACCTCACTCTAATGCTGACATAACTTTTATTACCAGCAGTTCTTCTTGTCAAAGGCAATTATGTGTGCTATCAAATGTTCAGAGCCCAAGAGATCTTCTTCGTGATATACTCCAGTGAGATGCTCAATTTGGAGGTTCATTCACTCATATCCTTCTCTGCTTGTTTGTTCGGCCAATGGGACCACTTCTCTTTCTCAGGACCACATAGCTTGGTGAGGGCCAGGATCAGTCAGCAAAGTATTTTTGAATGAGTACCCAAAAGTGTGTGCAAAAAACAAAATATAAACCATGAACAGAGCTGAAAAGGACCCTCAAGCTTTAGTCTAAAATTTCCATGTCTTGGGCAATGAAATTGAGATCCGGAGAGATGAAATTTTTTTTCAAGTCATTCTACAATATTTTAGCAGGACTAGAACAATAAAATGGGTGTTATCACAACTCCTGGACTTTCACATGTTCATAAGTCTTTCGACTTCATTGCAATGAAAACTTAAATTTCATAACATTATAACCCAAAACATTTCCACATACACTTATATGATCCCCTCTGGTTAGAAAAGTCTTCCCAGTTTGAAAATGCTCATTGATGCCTCACTTTCCTAAGGTTTTCCACAAAACAAATTCTGAAGAGAAAGATAATGAGTTAGCTCTGTCTTTTTCCTTGTTCAAATTCTCACTTACCTCATGAGTCATGGAAAATCTTCTCTATCAACAGAACTGCAAGAGTTATAAAGTAACACACAAGTCAGCAGTGGCCTCAGTAAATACAGAACTGCATCTGTCAGGAAGTCTGTGAGAAGAACCATCTGTAAGAATTGAAATATGACTGCCCATTGAAAGAGGACTGGATTAAAAAAATGTGGTACATATACACGATGGAATATTACACAGTCATAAAGAAGAACAAAATTATGAACTTTACAGCAACCTGGATGAATTTAGAGGCTATAATACTGAGTGATCTAACACAGAAACAACCGAGTATCACATGTTCTCATAAGCAGACCTTGAACAACTATCAAAATACTATAAGAAAGGAATCGGCAGTAGTGGGAAACTGCCAGGGGAGGGGGACACACCTCATTAACAAGGGTACCTGCACAATGAACATTTGTATACCTAACCCTGAATTGTACCCTATGTATTTAAAATAAAAAATTTATTTAAAAAAGATAAATTTTAAAAAAATATGGTAACTCTTATTCTGACCCAGTAATAATTCTGGTAAGTTAGGTTTAGTGAGGCATGTAGTTTTGTTCAAATCTTTTATACAAGTTAATTCATTCACTAATAAACGTATGTCTATCAAGTGTGGTTCGGAATCCCTCCAAAGTCTGTGTGTGGGGGTGTGTGCACGCACGCACGTGTGTGTGTGTGGGTGTGTGCACGCACGTGTGTGTGTGTGTGTGTGTGTGTGTGTGTGTGTGTACACACATTTCATCTATAAGACTTGTGCTTAAGGAGAAGTTGTGGAATAACTGCAATGTGCCAAATAGAGGGTCCTATTTGGCACAAGAGGCATGGTCACTGTATTAGGAGCCATTGTGCTGAGGCTTCAAACTTGCCTTCATCAAGTTGTTCCATCTTTTGACTTGGAGTAAATCTTGGAGGGGCTAGGAAGGAGACCGATGAAGAATAACTCCTAGTCCTACTTAAAATTTCTTCTTCGATATCTATTCAATATTCTTGCTTCTGGTATGTAGTGCCACGTTTTAAGATTTTTTGAGTCAGATCTTTAACCTCTTGTTGTATAGACTCTTGGTCTGAACTACTAATGCTGTATTGTCTGATTTTGCCTGGAATCTTGAGTCCTTAAAGGTTTCTCAGTTTCTTGGCCTGAGTCCCCTGTTCCTGCGGCCCCCATTTCTTTTGGGGGCTAGCCCAACACCTACTTGCTTCCCCCTTGCTCTTTCTGAACTTGACCTTTGTTGCTTTCCATATGGTCACTTTCAGCACCTTTCTAAGTTTCCAATCAAATCTTCTTTTTCTGATGCTTGAGAAAGAGGTTCATCTTGACAAACAGAAGATATATGAGTGGAGTCCTAAATCATAACACGATGTGGATAAAACACTCTGGGATACCCCCATGATCGAAATCCATTCATTAAGATTTAGAACAGCTCTTAAATTGCCAAAGCCTGCTCAGCTCTGCCTTTCAAATAATTCTAACTTTTAAAAAAATGTTCAAATCTTTGTCACAAAAATTAAAAGTCATTAAAACAAACTTGCATAAGAAATATTATCTAAAGATATCTTCTATATGTATGTCCTGGGGTCAGTTCAGAGAATGATCTCTTGCATCCTAGTCAATTTCAGAATTTCACAGGAATGATCCTCGACCAAAGATAGTCATGTATTTACTGATTATAGTTTAAAATAGCCCCATAGTTTCATAGAGACTAAAGTAGGAACAGACATTAATATATGTTAGAATAATTTTCAATACTAGACGTTTACAGCAAAAACTGATTAACTAGACAACACTAACTTCTAACATTCTGATTAATTGAGATTTTATAATACTGAATACAATAGAAATCCATTATATCCTTTTGATATCTAGGAACTAAGCTTCGGTTCCCTAAAGTGTTCCTGCACTGAGATGACATCACTAATTCTACATTCACCCGTAACTATACTTAATCAATTAATTTCAAGTTTTTAAGCTTCAGCTCTCTTATATATAAAATAAGGGCGGTGAGTATTCAACTAAGTGACTTTTAAAGTCCCTTCCAACTGTGAAAAGCAATTTGATTATGTGGATTCTATAACACTGTTTGAGTGCCACCCAAATATTAATCCTGTCCTATGGTAATAAGAGAAAAAAAATAAGCACAAAATAAAGTTTTATATGACCTCTCCAGTATGCTCAAAGCCTGTAATTCTCATTGACTCTAAAAGCAGTTCTGCAGATGTGGGAAGAAGAACATAAATAGTGAGCTTCTCTGCAAAGTGAAACTGAACGACTGTGAAACAGCCAGCTGTACCAAGCAAGCGTGACTTCACTTGAGCTGTGAATTGGTACCTAGTACTCAGACAGTCTATGCCACAATCCCTGATCCAATTTTATTTGCAACAATGCGTAATGGAAACCCAAGGAAGAGATAAAGACAGAGATACCACCACTAATTTGAAAGTCATTGATGGCTATAGGAAATTTCTCAAAACAGAAATATGTGTTGGCTGTTCTATTGGGTTTTATTGATTGTTTTGTTTTAAACCAATACCCACTTGAGCATCTATAATGTACCAGAACAGTAACAAACACTGTGAGGATCAAAGGATAAATAAGACATAGCTCTTCACTTCAACTCTGTAGGGGAGATAAGACACACAAATAGACACAGCACAGTGCAGTATGGAGTGGCCCACAAACAACAGAAACAACATGCTTTTTAAGAACTCCAAGTAGGCTTTTGGCTAGTTACCTGATCAGGTCACTGTGACATATATCAGATAGACAATAATAGTATGTAGACACACACATACTTGTTGCAAGCCAAAAAATACGAGCATGGCAATTAAACATTTTAAGAAAACAAGGATGAACTGAACAAACTTGGTGAAAATTTAGTGAGGTGTATACTTATAACTCTAGTGAACTTGTTTTATCCTATTAATAAAAGTGTTGGCATTTGGCGTTCTAGAGATTAGTAAATCTGATCAAGTACGTAGATATGTCATACATGTCACCCTATTAAATGAATTTTTTTTTGAGTTGGAGTCTCACTCCATCACCCAGGCTGGAGTGAGGGGCACTCTCACAGCCACCCCAGCATCGACCTGCAGGGCTCCAGCTATCCTTCTGCCTCAGCCTTCCAAGTAGCAGGAACTACAGGCGCGCTATCACGCCCAGCTAATTTTTGATTTTTTGTAGAAAAGAGGTCTTGCCAAGTTGCCCGGGTGGGTCTCAAACCCACAGGTTCAGGCAATCCACTCACCTTGGCCTCCCAAAGTGCTAGAATTACAGGCTGAGCCACCGAGCCCGGCCAAATGAATATTTTTTTAAATGCTAAACGAAAAGCAAGATGGTTGACCTTATTCTAATCACTGTTCTTGGAATTTCTGACAATCTTGTTTAATACTTTCTAATTTCTATTGTCTTTTCATATAAATAGTTTTCAGCAGAGTCCTTAGTAGCTTTAGTGGAATTACATATTCAGTAGAAAATACAGAATAAACCTGAATTTCTATGTCAGACAATTTAAATTTCCTTACAAGATTGACCATTTGCATATAATTATTCTCTCTCCAAAAAATACACTACAATGTCTGTAGAAGAACACAAAGGTATAGAGTCTAAAGAAAAAAAATAATGGGAAAGAAAATATCAATGTATGAGAGATTGCACCAACTTTTTGGAAAACTGATGGAGCAGTGGTAACTAAATTCCTTTGGAGGGGTACAATCTTGAGTGCCCCAAAAGGTCTTAGGTCAGGCTTCTAAGAAGCAAGCCCTCAAATAGAGATTACTGCATGTATGTTGTATTGATGGAGTGCCTACAGGAGAAACTTGTAGGAAAATAAGGGATGCAGGCAAGAGCAGAAAAGGCCAGGCAAAAGTGTGTTTTCAGAGGATGTCTAGACTTGGCCTGATCTTACAGAGGGTGCTAGTGGATAAATTACACCAAAGAGTTATCCCTTCCATATGAAAGGAGCCTGGGCTGTTATATCTCTGCATCATTTACTCAGCAGTCTGCCCCAGTAGAGAGAGAGAAGTGCCATTTCCCGTGTATCTCTGGACCAAGAGGCTCCCCTCAGCCAAGGACAGTCTTCCACAGGAGTGTGCAGGTGGCAGCCACTACAGCAGTCGGTGTCTCCAGCAGCTGGAGCTTGGGTGTACACCCCCAGAAAAGAGGATCTGGGCAGAGGACCAAGAGCAACTTCTCTAGTCCATCACTTACACAGTCTACTTGCTCCTCACATTACATTTTCTCCATCTAGTCATGGCCTTTTCGGGGCTCTGTTTGGTCACAATTCCCAGGAAAATTTACAGGAGGGGAATTAGTGAGACGAGCTACAGGCCCACTGCTGAAGTAGGTTCTAAGACTGTAACTGATTTACCACCTCTCCTTCTTTCATCCTTTCTAGATTTCCCTCCCCTTCTGCTAGCACTTCTGGTAATCTAGGCGATCCAGCTGAGATGACCCAGGCCTTCATCCTTGAGTAGTCAAAGCCCCTTGTTAGCAAGGCTTTATTGCTTCACTTGCCAATTTACAATTAAAACAGGGCATGGGACTATCAAGAGATATCTCAGTGGATCGTCTGAGTGCCAAAAATATCTCTCCCTGCTCCTTTATATAGCAGCAACTTTACCACGTCAATGATGAACAGGGTCCACAGTTAGCTCTGCCAATATGGCAATTCCTTTCTTTGCCTGCTAGTATGCCAGAATGAGGATCCCATAATGCCAAGTGGCAGTTGTAGCCGTAAATTAAGCTGAACTCTTATTTCATTCTTAAATGAAAGAATGTTCCATATGGGAACTAGGATCTCTAGAACCACAGAATGGAAAGTTGTATAGTAACGGTGCACAGGACCATCCTTGCTTATACCCCTTAGTTTCTAGGTCTATGTAGTCTACCTACCAGGGACAATACAATGTATAATGGTCATCGGTGTAGGGCAAATACAGTATCCTGAAGAACAGTGCCCAACAGTTGCAGATGTCAATGGGTTTTTCAATTGCACCATTAAGAGGTCATTTCAATGCTCTGTCAGACCAGCAGCTTCCAAAGAAGGTTGCAGGTTTAAGTTATTAGCAAGCGACAGCCCCTGAAGCTGAGAATGTGTGCAACAACCTAGTGAAGGGATTCTGCCACGGAACCAACAACATCCGCTGCAGAAAGATCAACAAGAATTGAAAACTGAGATAATTCATATCTCAAAATCCCCAAGTGGCCAAGGACTCCAAGGAATAGAAGTATAGTTCAGGGAACCAAAAAAAAAAAAAAGTCAAAAAGTTTACGTTTTAAAGAAATGTAAGAAGAAATAGCATTAAACTAAAAAGGGTACTTTTAAAAAGAAATAAATAAAAAATAATAAAGAATGCTTCGAAAGCAGATATTGTGACTGACAAAGTAAAAATTTCAGTGGAGGAATCAGAAGATAAATCCAGGTTAACTCTCAAAATAGAATTTAAAAATTTGAAAATAAGAGAGATAGGATGTGAGTTTATGGTATTCTAACACTTGACGGAACTTCCAGAAACACAGAAGAAATGGAAGAGGAAGGAAGAAAATCATTCATAAAATTATTCAAGAAAATTTCACTAATTAGGATATGCCTTTACAGATTGACAGAATTCACTAAATGGTCACATAATGAATAGACTTATCAAGTACACATCATCATGCATATTCATGAGTACCTAGAATACAGAATGCAGAAGTTTTCAGAAAACAAAATGTCACATATAAAAGAATTAGAATTTTACTGGAATTCTCAAGAGCACCATCAAATGCTAAAAGACAGCAGAAAAATGTCTTCGAATTTCTGAGGAAAGGTTCTTTTCAACGTAGAATTCCATAGCTAACTAAACTTTTAATCAAGGATAAGGAAAAAGTATATTTTGCTTTCCTTGAATTCTGTATTAGGAAGCTACTAAAGTATGTGCTCCAGACAAAGAGGAAAAGACAAGATCCAGGACACAGGGCATTTAACATAGGAAGACACACATGACAGTAAAGCTCAGGATAACAGCTGTACAGAAATCTTAATGAGTAATGAGTCTGGAATGGAACAGAAGAACAAGGACCTCAAAGGGAAAGCTCCGAAAAGAAAAAAAAATAAGTAATTAATTTGGTAACCAAAATGCTTGAGCATTTGATAAAGGAAAAAAAACTGATGGGTATATGACCAACCTGATAGAGCAAATGAAAAGCAGTAAGAATAGGTAAAGAAAACTGTATAGGAGAAAATAGAATTGAATAATTAACTCCAGGCAAAATATAAAGATGTACAAGAGAGGAAATGGAATCATAACACATTGTAACTGGACAGTGAAAATACGTGCACTATTATTATTGTGACTACTATCTATGGATTTAACTAAAGTTGGGAGGTTGTATGGACTTGGGCATTTAGAATATCTAAATTTTCCTCTATTATAAAACTAAGTCAATTGATAAAGTCTAAAATGGATAATCCCCTCAAAAGAACTAGCATTTGGAAAAACAGGCAATTACCAGAAGCAGGTAAGAGTTTAAAGTGATGCTGGCTGAGGGTGGTGAGTGAGAATGACTCAGAGAATGACTGACTTTTTTATAAGCCTTGTCTATAAGCATGGTATTATCTAACCATGGGTATGCACTAACTTAATAAAAAGTTAAATATTAAATTCAGAAAATAGGGTAATGTGTGATAATGAATATGTGTTTCACATTTCTAGCTTCCCTGTATAAGTAAGACAGATAATTCTCAACATGCTAAGAAGGTACAAGTGAGCTAAGTGTTTAGCAAGTAGAAAAATCAAAAGTAATCCAAATTGAGAATCTGAAAACCAGTTTTAGCCCCCTATTCATTCCCATGCGTAGGATAGCACGGACTTTCACTTGTCTTCAGGGCTATTTTTATAAGATTGGTTTGAAATGTTGATAATTAAGTACTGTCTTATATATTTGTACATCAATAAAGTAGGTAGCACATAGAGTGCGTAGGACTATAGCCATAATTTTACAAACCAAGGTGCACAGAAGAATATTTATAAAGCATATATCTGGTAAAGTATTTGTAAGAATACATTTTTTAAAACTCAATAATAAGAAAGCAAGCAACCACATTTTTAAAAAATAGGCAAAATATTGGAACGGTCACTTCACCAGAAAAAAGAATAAGCACATGAAAAGACATTTAACATAATTAGTCATTACATAAATGAACATTAAAACCACTATGGGATACTACTACACCCCATTACAAAGGCTAAAATTTAGAAGACTCCATACCAAGTGTTAGGGAGGATGTTGAGAAACTGAACTGCCCACAGGCTGCTGGTAAGAATTTAAAATGGTACAATCACTTTTGAGAACAGTTTGGCAGTTCCTCAAAAAATTTTAAATATACCATATTTAAACATCAGACAAAATGACCCAGCCACGCTACTCTGCATTTATTCAAAAGAAAAGAAAGCATATGAGGTCTGACACTTAAGTTCACATACATGCGCTTACGCTGGCAGCACTGTCCAAACAACTTGATAAGGTTTCATAACCTTGGTATACCAGTGTCTCACAACTGTGTTCATACTGACATGTGGCAGTGTCTTGCTGAGTGGCATTCATTAACATTGCTATGTGTTTCTGTGTGCCGTCACAAGAATGTCTGAACTTGAATTAGAGCAACGAACAAACATTACATTTCTTGTTAAACTTGGCAAGAATGGAAATGAAGTCAGGAACATGTGAATCCAAGTTTATGAGGATAATGCCATGAAGAAAATGGCGGTGTACAAATGGCTTAAATGTGTCTTCTGAGGGGAGAGAAAGTGTCACTGATGAAAAGAGGTCAAAATCGTCAGCTGACTGCGAGAAGCATAGCAGACCAAATAAACATCAATAGGAAACAGTTAGGAAAATCTTAACTGAAAATCTTGGCAAGAGAAAGGTATGTGGAAAAATGGTCCCAAAGAAGTTCTTGCACCATGACAATGTGAGGGAGTTTTTAGCCAGTAGACAAATAACTGTATTGGAACACCCTCCCTGCTCACCTGATCTGGCCCTCAATGACTTTTTTCTTTACCTGAAGATAGAGGAAATATTGAAAGGAAGACATTTTCATGACATTCAGGATATCGAGGGTAATAAGATGACAGCTCTGATGGTATTCCAGAAAAAGAGTTTCAAAATTGCTTTGATGGATGGACTAGGCTCTGGTGTTGGTTTACAGCTTCCCAAGGGTAATATTTTGAAGGTGACCATAGTGATATTCAGCAATGAGGTATGTAGCACTTTTTCTAGGATGAGTTCATGAACTTATTGTCACATCTTGTATGCCCATACAGAAACTTGAGCATGCATGTTGATGGCAGTTTTATTTGTCAAAACTAAAAACAACCCAAATCATCAATGTGAATGAATAAGCAAATTGTGGCTTATCCATACAATGGAGTATTACTCAACAATAATAACTAATGAGTTTTTTTTCATAAAAAAGGAATGAACTATTGATACATGCGACAATACAACATGGATGAATCTCAGAATAATTGTACAGAGAAGAAGCCATTTAAAAAAAACAGTATACACTGTATGATTCCTTTTATATAAAATTCTAGAAAATGAAAACTCATTAATAGTGACCTTAAGATGAGCGGTTTCTTAGGGAGAAGATATGTGGTCAAAGGCAGGAAAAAGGGATTAAAGAGGGAAATAGGAAATTTTTTGTGGTGTTGTAAATGTTCGCTATCTTGAACCTTGACAATGTTTTCTAAACTTATCAAATTATACACTTTATGTACAGCTTATACTAGTCTATTATAACTCAGTAGCTCTCTTAAAAATACACAAAAAAATAAGAGGAAAATTTTAAGATAAATATAGGAAATGAGTAACCCACATCATTCCAATATAGTCATCAATTCACTCTACCAACAATTACTACATGGCTTCTGTGTGCTAGGCACTGCACTAGAGACTGGGAGAAGAAATATTTCTATAGTATGCTCTCCTTATAAAGCCCTCTCTCATGAGTAACTTGTCTCTGTTGCTTTCACTTTGCTAGCCATATGCTCTTTGGGTAGCAGTAATATCTTCCCTTATCAACACTGGTGCATTAGTACTCCAAAATTATCATTACTCATTGACCATCACTAGTAATGCAGCCAATGCTCAATTTTAATAGTGGGTTTTCCAAAAACCTGACTTTGGTCCTTGTGCCCTCCAATGGCTTGCATTTAGGAATATTTCATTGCTTGTTAGCACCTCCATCAAGGACGTTCAGTAAGAAAGAGAAGGCTACACTCAAACCCATCTAATATTCTGCTGAGAATCATAAAAGCTTAAAATTGGAAGTAATCTCCAAGGCTATCTAGTCCAACTCCCTCAGAGTGCTGGAATCTCTTCTATCCTATCTTTAACAGATATGTACCCAAGTCAGATTCTGCTTGAACACTTTGAATGATAACAGATCCAATGCCCGGTTACTTTACTAATAAATTTTACAGTCTTTTTCATGTTCACAGATCAAATAGAAGCTCTAAGGGATGGTTGGAAACAATATTTGAACTTTGGCTAAGGAATAGTAATATGTATTATGTATTTCAGTCATTACGCACATACACATACACAAACTAATACTCAGGCAAAAAGAAATTATTCCAAAACATCATGTTATAAATACCTCACCCCAATATTCTCTGTGAGTCAGGCAGGAAGGATGGGAGGGGGAGAGGGAGGAAAATGTTAAATGGAAGAATGAATTCATTAGTGTACTTACTATTCCCTCTCCCCCATCACCATGGGAGGACATAGCAAGAAGGCAGCCATCAGCAAGCCAGGAAAAGGTCTCTCACTAGAACCTTACTATGTTGCATCCCGACCTTGGACCTCCCACCGCCAAACAGTAAGAAAATAAATGTCAATTGTTTGAGCTACCCAGTCTATGGTATTTTGTTACGGTAGCCTGGGCTCACCAAATACAATTAGTCTTAGGAAGCCTTTTTTTTAAGTCTATCAAGGAATTTATCGGAACATAAAATACTTTCTTGGGTACCTTTACTTAATGCTCACAATTGAAAACATCTTTATAATAAAAAAAAAAGAGGAAAAAAGGTTACAGATTAATTTTTATTCATGCCACTTATTCAGTCAGATTGATTTGTTTAAGAGAACAAACAGGATGTGGAAGGAGAAGAAGATCTGTTATGAAGGTAATTGAATGCTGGACTTGAACGTTAGAAGATCATTTGAAGTAATGATGCTCAGTCCCTCTTCTATAAAACAAAGAATTGGAAGGCACGGTGGCACATACCTGTAGTCCCGATTACTCGGAAGGCTGATGCAGGAGAATCTCTTGAGCCCTGGTATTGAGTCCAGCCTGGGCTCCATGGTGAGACCCTCAAAACATAAATAAAAAATAAACAAAGTGAAGGGTTGGAATTTTAAGTGATCCCAAATCTCCCCTTTGTGTATATAATTCTCCAAAGTTTTACATTTAAAATGACCTTGTAATTGTGCAGAAAAAGAAACAAGTATGTATGCAATTTGGGAGACTGTGTAAACAACTTTGGAACCAGGTAAAAGAGTGTCACCAGGGGATAGGGTGAATGATCTCCTAATGAAGAGCATTATAGAATTCTCCCTAAGGAAGTTGAATTTTTCCTATTATGGATTAAAGTATCCTAAAAGTAAATATCCTGAGCAGAACTTAAATATAAAAGGAATAACTATAGTCGAGGCCTCTAAAACGTAGTCTATAAATTCTCCTTCAGTCTAAAAGCATTCTTTCATTCAGTATCTATTAGAGACTAAGAAACAAAGACAAGTAAATCCTGGTCCTTCCCCTTAGAGCCAAGAACTAGGGAGAGGCTATTGTTTTTCTAGAGATCTCAATAAGCGAGAATAACTGCAAGGCCTCATATCTTAAGGAGCAATATAATCTCTCCATTTAATACAACAAAATGTGTACACTGAAAAGGCAGAGTCTCAGATTCAGGACATTTTAATGTAAAAAACCACTTCAGAGTCTGTCTTCCCTGAAGCCTTTTCAGAGGACTTTGGGGATAGCCAGGCACTCCCTAGTTGGAGCTCACATAGTATTTGATTCTTTTCCCTGTGACTGTGTCTTGTTATATTATAATATCCATCTAAACATATCTAGATATCAAGGGGTATCAGGCAGAGGAACCAAGCCTTATTCACTTATGTTTCCTAAGACCTTGCACTACATCTGAGCCTGTGCTCAACACTATTGTTTGTGGTCTAAGGACAATCTTAACTGAACTGGATAAGGTGGATGAGGAGGCTTAGGTTTGCAGCTGCTTGTCCAAGTCTTGCAGGCTGACAGGTGTGGCAGAGCCAGGGGTAGGCCCCAGATCTCAGGCTCACAGTTCAGTATTCCTACCTTCATCAATTTGCAGTCAAGGAACCAGTATCTCACACAAGCCTCAATTGTGAGTCCCCTGGAGAGTCATCAGAAAGTCTAGCAGTATAAAGAAAAAGCAAAGTTTAAAACAAAGGGAGACGGTATAAAAAAAGAAAGGAAATTGATTTGAAAAGAAATTTCTTCAAAGAAAACAAAATATATATAATGCCAGCAAGACTGGACACAGTGGTTCATGCCTATAATACCAACAGTTTGGGAGGCTGAAGTGGAAGGTCGCTTGAGCCTAGGAGTTCAACACCAGCCTGGGCAACATAGCAAGACCTCATCTCTATAAAAAAAATTATTTGGGCATGATGATGTGTGCCTGTAATCTCAGCTACTCAGGAGGTCGAGGCAGAAGGATTGCCTGAGGCCAAGAAGTCAAGGCTATGGTGAGCCATGATCATGCCACAGTATGACAGCCTGGGCGACAGAGTGAGACCTTGATTCAAAAAATAAAACGAAATGTCAACAAGCACAATAAAAGATGTTCAACATCATTAGTCATCAGGAAAATTCAAGTCAAGCCCACAGTAAGAATCAACTTTACACCCACTGGGATAGTTATGATCACAAAGACAGACAATAAGGCTACAGTAAAAAATATGGATGATAACCAGCGTTAGCAAGGGTTTGGAGAAATAAAACACTTACACATTGCTGGTAGCAATGTAAAATGGTGCAG
The DNA here is from genome assembly GCA_963574415.1 of Tarsius wallacei. Taxonomy (NCBI): domain Eukaryota; kingdom Metazoa; phylum Chordata; class Mammalia; order Primates; family Tarsiidae; genus Tarsius; species Tarsius wallacei. Next base: position 42,154 of record CAUYQG010098722.1, read on the forward strand.
CTACTTTTGGAAACAACGTAGCAGTTCCTCAGTTAACATACCTTACGACCCAGAAGTTCCACTCCTAGGATATCCCTAAGAGAAATAAAAGCATATGGTCACATAAAACTTATGCATGAGCATTCATAGAAGAATTATTCATAACAGCCAAAAAGTGAAAACAACTCCAATATTCATCAAATGATGAATGGATAAGTAAAATTGCGGGATATTCATGTACTGTAATATCATTCAGCAATGAAAATGCATGAAATACTGAGACATGCAACAACACTAATGAACCTTGAAGACATTATGCTAAGTGAAAGAATCCAGACACACAAGGCCACATATTGTATGATTTCATTCATATGAAATACCCAGAACAAGCAAATCCATAGAGACAAAAAGTAGTTTAGTGGTTGCCAGGGGCTGGGGAAAGGAAGGAGTGGGGAGTGAGTACTAAGGGGTTCAGGGTTTTTTTGGGGGGGGTAATGAAATGTTATGGAATCAACTGGCTGCCCAACTTTGTGAATATTCTAAAAGTCACTGAGTTGTATACTTTAGAAGCATGAACTTTATGGTATGTGAATTATATCTCAATAAAAATGCCCTCAGAAAAGAAACCAACATAGAACATATAAATCTCTTTATAGAACTGTTCTTAACGGTTCTACGGGGAACCTAGTACAAAGTGAAATGACATATTCGTGCCATTGTGTCCCATGAGGGAGACTGAAGGAAACCAGGGTTTATTTAGAACTTAGTGCTAGACTCTAGGATAAATACATTTTCTATATTTTTTCATTAATTTTTTGATGAATGTATTATTTATTTTACAGATGAGGAAACCAAGTGTCAGAAAGCTTAAGTAATTTTCCTAATAGCACGCAGTAACTTAGAATAGATCTGGGAATCAGGCTCAGATGTGTCTAATTCCAAAACACGTGTTCTTTCCACTCCAACACAATACTTCCTTCAATAGTCTTTAAATTCCATAAAATTTGGTTTCTTGCAAGTCCCTTCAGGAATTGTGAAGGAAACTAGACAAACTTCTCTTCAAAAGTCTATGCAAGTGCTGGACAAAACTGATCAGCCCAAAACACTCAATTATCCCACTTACTGTGCTAACGACCTTTTTCATGATTGCCAGTTGAGGGTTGCCTTTTCTCCAAAACCCCTGCCTACATCTGTGGACACTACACCTGCAGTATATCTGGCTCATCCCCAAAGCACTCAACCCTACTTTGCATTCAGTAGGAGTTCAATGCATGATTGTAGTGACTGAATGAACAAAATGTTGTTCTCCTCATCCATTGGAGAGGTAAGATGAGGACACAGTTAAATTAACCACTTTGCCATTTTATGACAGCGTGCACACCAAGAAACCTCCTTTGCAGGAGAGTAATCCAAGTAATCCACTTGGCGGATGTGAAGCCATTCCCCAATGCATCTTATAGAAGATGGTTATCAATTGATAGCAATAGCCATCTTCCACATAATGATAGACGTATACTCCATATTCCCTTTCGGTGAGACTGTGTGGTTTGTTCTGAATAATGGGTGGAGAACCAAAGGAAGGAACAGATGTTACTTCTGGGCCAAGCAGAATTGCTGATCTCATGTACATTCCTCTTTTCCACTGCATAGTAACCAGAGACTACTGAGATGGCAGCTGCTTATCGGGCACACCAGCAGCCCTCAATTGACCGACATGGATATACAGTATTGTTATTTTTGTTTCTACAACATAACCTAGCCTTCTCTGACTGATTCAAGTCTCTGAAGTACAAGCTGTGTGTGAAAATGGTGAGTGGTGCAACTTAACTGGCATAAGCTTGGCCACAAAGAGCTAGAAGATCAGAAAGAGAGTTTAAGCACAGATAATACAAATCCTTGAAATCCAGACTAGCCTTGAAGATATACTCCAGGAGGAAACTACTAGAGGTAGGAAAATAAGTTAGATTGTTAAAGCTCAGAGAAACTGTGGCAGAAAAAAGAAAACTAAAAGCAGAGGGATCCTCAGTCAGTATCAGATATCAAGGCATGGAAGATGTCCTCATCTTGAGACCCCAGAGACAAAGTTGAAGGTAGATAGCAAAGGTCAAAACAGAGAGACCACAAGGCAGGAAGTGCCAAAGTCAGTCAGAGAACTGCCAAAAACCCGCAGCTTGGAGAGAAGTTGTATCAGATTTCTATTGCTGCTGTATCAAAAACCACAAACTTAGCAGCTTAGAACAACATAAATTTATTATCTTACAGAACTGTAAATTAGCAGTATGGCATGCATCTCACTGACTCAAGTCAAGATATCAACAGAACTACATTCCTTTCTAGAGGCTCTAGGGAGTAAGCCATTTCCTTGCCTTTTTCAGCTTCTAGAGACTGCCTGCATTACTTGGCTCAGGAGTTCTTTCTCCATCTTTAAAGTCAGCAAGGCAGCATCTCTCTGATGCTTCTTCATCTGACGTCTCCTCCCCTGACCACAGCTAGGAAAGGTGCTCCACTTTTAAGGAGTTATGGTAATGAGATTGTCCAGGATAGCCTCCCCTTTTAAGATCTGTAACTCAATCATGTCTGCAAAATTCCTTTTATCTCATAAGGTAACATAATCATATCTGCAGGATCTGAGGCTTAGCATGTGGCCTTCCTTAGGAAACCATTATTCTGCCTACCACTATAGTCAAATATTAAGAATGAGGAAGGTGGTCAAGGTATCAGGAAACAAGAGTGTGTCAGTAGGCAGGAGGATGGCTCAGTTCTAGTGTATTCTAAACTATAGCAAGTCAGCCCTGTGTACACGTGGCTCTTATTCCAGGTCCCTAATGGTAAAGTTCAATGGTCTTTATGAGAAATGATTAGGCTTGAGCTCTACCAATGGTGGAGAGTGAAGTGCTGCAGACAGCAGTACCCATGATGCCCTGAGATTATTGTTTGCATCCATAAGTAAAGGCTGAATAGAGATGGATCGATACATGAGATGTCAACCAGATAAACAAGGCTTGACAACAGTCTGGAGACAGGCAGAAAAGGAAGAAGAAATAAAAATATTCAACAGCCAATGAAGCAGCTAGGAGAGGTACGAGGCTAGACGCTGCAAAAAGTGTGGAAGTGGGAAGGATGGAATTTCTTCCTAACTGTGCTGTGAAAATGCCATTGTTTTTTAGAGTTTCATTAATTTTACAAAGATGGAGGGCATACACTGGCAAATAAATATAAGGCAGAGAAATGCAAAAAAAAAAGTATATTAATCATATATTTAGAAAAGGATTATTGGCCAGATGTTTTGCAGGAAACCAAAAACTAGGCATGGGAAAATTAGACATAGAAAAGGGTTGGGGGAACTTTTAATGAGGAGAGTTGGATCATTTTTAAATGTTTTTATCTGCAAAGAAAGTTAATAGATAGAAGCATGTTTTAATTATGAAACAGTCTTTTAGAAAGTGTATGCTTTGGATCTCTGCTATGAAGGGGTGCTGTCTCTGGGTCCATTGACTCAGTAAGTTGTAGTGAAAACTGAAAACTATAATAAATCCCAACTCCTACGCGCAACACCCGATCAAATTTCTTTCTGGCTTTTGCACTATGGTGGCAATGGCTGTAATCCAGAACATAAACAAAAACTCATATGGAAGCAACAAGCACATTAAAAAATAAATAAATAAATAAATAAGTAGGTTGGTTATTCCCCAGTCCAAAGAACTTTTTGTCTAGGACTTTGTCTGTGACTTATTTATATTACCAAGTAACTCCACCCAGTGAACACGAGGCACAGATGAGCACGAAAGGCAACATTTACATAGTCTAATGATTCCCATATATGGATGATAGATGTGCATGCCAGGAAGTCTGGCAATTCATTTTTGGAAATCGGTTTAATAAGATGGTGACAAGAGAAGTGTGTGCATAGTCCCATGATAACCCAGACATCTATATTCTCATCTCTGGAAAATCAAGGCACCCGTTCTCCATTGCCAATAGGCTTCAAACCAACATGTAAATAGCGGGCAAACTGCCACAGTTGAATTTGCTAAAAATAGTCCCATGGCATAAATAGAAACCAGAGCTTTAACCACAACTAATTCAAGGCGAACGTTGATGGAAACGACACAAGTCTTAAACCTCTTGCTTTTTGAAGTTTACTCTAGGGACTTGACAAACAATGATAAACAAGGACCAGAAAGAATCGATTTGACCTGCCACTTGACTTATGGGTTCTTCCAGATCTCCACATTGATTAGCCTGCTCATGTAGGTTGAGTCTGGTTAAAACTTCCGCTGACTTTTCCCACCACCCGACACATTCTTGTGTACTGCATGTCTGTGTATGAGTATGTTGCTTATCTAGTTTACCCAGATGGGGGATGAAACCAGATTTGGAATCCCCATTGAGTCCTTGCCAATATCTGAAAGGATTTGTATAATTGATGTTCTTAGAATCACTAGTCAGGAAGAACAGATTCCATGCTACAAAAAATGTTAACAAGAATATGCTAATATATAATGAAGAACCAGGAGGGTGTTTAACTGACGTTAACCACCAATCTGTCCATTAATAAAAACAGCTAGAGCTAGCCGGGCTTGGTGGCTCAGCCTGTAATCCCAGCACTTTGGGAGGCTGAGGTGAGTAGATTGCCTGAGCCCGCAGGTTCGAGACCCACCTGGGCAAATTGGCAATAAATAAAAAAAAATTAGCTGGGCGTGGTATCGCGCACCTGTAGTTCCAGCTACTTGGAAGGCTGAGGAGGAAGGATCGCCAGAGCCCAGCAGGTTAAGGCTGCGGTGGCCGGGAGCATGCCACTGCACTCCAGCCTGGGCGACAGAGTGAGACTCCAAAAAAAAAAAAAAAAAAAGCTAGAGTTAGTTGTAGTCCACACACTCTTGGTTTTCTTCTGTTTCTGTTTCCAACCTCTGTGTCATGTTTAATCCAGGCACAGTCTGACACCATAAGGCTTATCCCTTCATCTTGATGTCCTCTCTGACTCTTAGAGTACCATATCCTAACTCCCATTCTTCCTGTCTCCATCAGACTTCGTGTCCCTGTCATGTTTATTTATCCATTAATATTTTTCTATAAATATTTATTGAACATGACTTTGTATTCAAGGCACTATCATAGGCACTCAACATGTACTGGGAAAAAAACACAGGTGTTTGACCCTCAACTTTTTCTAACAGATCAAGTCCCAACCTGATCTCTCCAGCTTTGCTACCTTGGTGGTGAATACTTCAGAACCTCTACCTGGAATTAATCAGTAGGCAAGCAGCTCAGCCAAACTGACCCTGACCCCCAGTGGGGGATAGAGGACACCTGTACAATGTCAGAGCCGCTACCCTATTTTGGCACTTCAGGATCCCACCACACTGTTCTGTCTTTTCTTGGTGTCAGGCCAGATACTATAATACACTGGTAGCCTCTCAGCCCATAATTGCTTAAAGGCCAATGACTAGACTAAAGTTGGAGATCTCTATTTCTCTTACTTATTTTTTTTTTTTACTTTGGTTATTTGTATTTCTTTGTGTAAATCAAGGACATCAGAAAATGAATCACTTTAGTACCACTCACTCCATTTCCATAAAGAAATTAGGTACATTAGCTGAGTGTGGTGGCACATGTCTGCAGTATAAGCTACTCGGGAGGCTGAGGTATAGGGATCTCTTGAGCCCAATAGTTCAAGGTTACAGAGTGCTGGAATGGCATCATTGTACCCCAGCCTAGGAGGCAGAGCAAGATCCTGTCTCTTTAAAAAGAAGGGGGACAACTCCCCAATGAGTTGTCTATATTAAGAATTTCTAACAAACCTGTACAGAATTCTCTGCTATAAATGAGATGCTTTGGCATAAGGACTCTTTTCCTCCCAATTCCATTATGATCTAACATTGAGTTGATCTGTTTTTTACAGGCATGTGCATGTGGCATGTTGACCTTGAGTCTGAAGTGTATCTCCATCCACATAGGACAGTATCTAAAATCATGCAGCTGTCACCATACCTGTTAGAAAATTTTCCTCTGGGCAGGGTGCTGAAGGAAAGAAAAATGTTTGCAAAATTAAAAAAAAAAAAAAGAGAGAGAGAGAAAAACTCTGTATAATTACATGGAAGTGCTCTGAAAAGCCCCAAGAGCTATCTACATTTAAGTGGGAGTGGTGCTGTTGGTATTGGTGGTAGTCCTAGTGACAGAGGTACGGCACTTTTTCTGACAGGGTCCCCCAACTTAGCATACTAGTTCTGTGAGAGGTCCCTTGGAGAACAGGCTGAGTGTGAGGTTGGTTTTGCAGTCAAATAACCTTAGAAAACACTGTACATAATCTCTAATTTTTATAATTTGAAAAGGGACATTAGTCATTCAAGTCTTGGAATAGCCCAAAGATTTAAAAAATCTATTTAATTTCAATAATGCAGAGTTTCTGGAAATAGATGGATTTGAGATTTTTTTTCTACATAATACTTGTTAATATTCCAAGGTACTAAAGTCCCATAGCATAGGGAATCATTATTATTCAGCGAGATCATAGAACTAAATGCTCGTGTGAATCAAATATTCAATTTAATTGATCAGATCCTTCTTCTCATGAGACCACAAACTCTTGCCTGTACTAGTAGTATGGAAGGTGGGATTCTTAATTTACAAGTAAAACCACTGATACTGACATCCCCTTCAAAAACTGAGACCCAGATTTGTGACATAGAAAGGATGTCCCAAATACCTTCCACTTGACATGTGCCTATAATACTTTTGCCACACAGAGAAATATTTGGAGAAAAACATATTTGTGGATTGTAAAGATGTGTAGCCCTCATAATCTCAAAATGAAAATAAATCAGCAATGTTTATTAGTGTGGTTAGCCCCATACTAGTACCTTGAGCAATGCAGAGGTTCTGCTTTCAAGGAGTCCATGGTCTTCTTGACTACTCAATTTGAGAAATGGATGTTCCACAAGGTAGAAGTAAGGACAAGATAACACAAATTAAAATAAAAACAAATAGTCTTTTGTCAGATATAAACATGAGATTATCCTCAGAAATGTGACCACCTGTGAGAAGCCCTCACCTGGCCCAGTCATGGGAGGAGGGAGGGAGAAGCGGGGGGTGGGCTGGGAAGAAGCCTATGTGATCATGCTTAGGTGTTCTTCTTTTGCCACCTGGCCGGATGAGATGCTTGTACCCACCTGGCACTCTGCAATCATAAATGCAGCACAGGAAGTCTGAGACGAATGAAGGTTCCAGAAAGGCTGAAACAGGCAGATGAGATAAAATTAAATCAAAGACTTAAGATAATGAGGAGATTATAATATAGAAGAAATGAGACTAAGACTAATAAAATGAAACCAAGACAGAATGATGGAGACACCTTCTGTAAAACCCAGTGGGACCAAAGCTATGAGTTACAACTTACAGAGTTTCGTGGGATCTGATTCCTTTTTGGTAAAAGAATTTAAGACTCACTTCTTAATAGGCCATTTCTCTTCCAGAGAAATGTATGTAAATGAGACTGGAAATAAAGACTAGGTCCTAACCTTGGCAAGGGGCCTTGAATGACAGAATTCAAATTCAGGATTTTCTATAAATGGTGCCATCAAAGGCTTCTGAATGAAGGCATGACATAATCGTTGCTGGGTTTAGGGTGATGGCTCTGGAAGCAACATGCAAGGTGCTTTAAGAACAGGACATGCCAGTCTAAGGTCCGGGCCCTTGTTAGCTCTTTCATCTCGGATAATCATTTTGGCCATTCAAGTAAGAGTTTTCAAATCATGAAAAAAGCCTTGGGTTGTATAAGATATAAAGCTGACATAATATATTGAACTTATTAAAACTGAACATGAGATAAATATTAATAAGAACATTAGAGACTAAGCCATGAGTAGAAGGAACGAAGGACAGAATATCAAGCAGGAATAAAGAATGATTCATCCAGGGACGTCTAGGATCAAGACAATTCGTATATAATAGCTGGGGTCTAAGACAGCATATAGTAGGGGTGAATTCTGTTTCTCAGCTACCCTGGAAAGCTTTTTCCTTTTTCACTCTTGAGTGAGAAGAAAATTCCTGGACAATATTTTTCTCTCTCTACTTCACTCCCTTATGAGAGAAGTCCAACAATAAAATTTCTTAAGGAATAGAAGAAAGGTTGAACTGACTTTAGGTGACTTTGGTAACAGGAAGGGTGAAAGCCTGAAAAAGGTTCCAAGACCTTAATACAAGTCTAATAGTTTGCAAAACTAGAAAGAGTTACAGTAATTTAATCCATAGCAAAAAGAACGAAAATTTTCCTAATTAAACCAGTAAAGGGGTGTAGGACTGGGGAGGGGAGCAGATTACAGTGGAAAATCAAACCAATGTATGTGGACATCAAGTAAATCTGGCATAATAAGGAAAATTTTACATTTACATCAGTCAAAAGGACACTTACTCCTTGATTCAGAGGAATAGTGTAAAAGACTGATGGCTGAGTCTGGAAGACTCCTACCAAGTCCTGAAACTGAGAGAGACAATGGCCACAGTTAAGAGCTAGTTAAGTGACAATGGTATACCTCACCTTTGGAGATTCTGTATCTAGAATACAGACAAGGTATTGTAGCCAACATTGTACTAATGCATTATGGACTCTTACTCCCATGCCTAAAATTGAGCACGTGTAGCATTGAATGTTGGATTGGCTTCGTGGGGATATAAAATAAGTAGAGCGTCCACCATCTGGCACAGAGCAGGCATCTGAAAAGTGGAAAGAACTTTAAAGAGTGTCTGGTTCAGCCTCTTTATTTACAAATATGGACACTGAGTCCAAAAAGGATAAAACACCTGCCCCAAGTTTTCACGGGTAGTTAGTGGCAGAGCTGGGACTAATTCCAGATTTCCTGACTCTCCATCCAGTGCTCTTTACAAAGCCAGTGGGAGCTGTGAGGCAGTCATCTGTGGGATCACCCGCGTCAGTCAGCTCTACCATCTGGGCCAACAGGAAAATAGTGACTCACAAAATCCAACGGTCCTTTGGAATGCATGAGAGATATGCCCTTCTGTGCTGTAAAGCATTTTCAACTTTTGTAAGTAAGACCCCATTTTAAATGCCCTAGGAGAGTTGGTAATTTTAAGTGCCTTATACGCTTGGATCATATTTGGTGATGCTTAGCACAGGCTTAGGCTGACTGACTGAAGGATTGTTTGATAGATTGACAGCAAATTTCTATACACCCTATTTCAAGTTGTCAGATTTGCTTCAAGTAAACACACCTGTCTGTGATTTTTGCTTAGACCAAAAGCCACATTCGTTCACCTTTTAAAGTTCCTAGGAATGACAGGAAGAATCGGAGTTTGAAATTTGGCAGGACCACACATCCAAATAATTGAATGTTAGCTCTTTGAGAACGTAGATGTGATTATACAGCTTTTAAAGACAGGTCTCATTTTCCAGTCCAGGAACCCAGAGCCCCTGAAAACTCAAGTCTGTCATGTATCAGGCATATTATCTAGAGAAAACCTGAAAGTTATAGCAGGTAAAGAAGAGACTGAGCTTCTTGGACATGCAATGTAGACACTACCTTTTGTGTGAACCCCATGAGTCATTCTGGCCACGCTCTGGGAGGGTCCTGCCTTCCTACCTCCTTCTTACAACCACATAGGACACTGTAGGGAAACTGGGCTAGAACCACCACTATTTATGCCATCTCTCTCAGGCCTCCGAGTCTGCAGGGCCAGACACCTTCTTTTTCTCTATTTCTTCGCATGTCAATGGCCCAAACCACATGGGCAAGCATTTATCTGCAAAGCTACCATGAAGACCCTATACTCAAGGAAAAAATTAGATTTTGAAAATATGCCATTTCCACTATGTTTTTCTACTGCTCAGAAGTCTTCAATGACGTTTCATTGGGTTCCTTGACTTCAATGACTCTTCACTGCCTACAAAATACAGGTCAGACTACCAAAGTGACACATTACTTTCCACAAGCTGACCTCACCTATCCTTTTCTATTTCTATTTCTATTTCTCATTGTTCTACTCCATGGACCCTTCTCTTCAGTCATGCTGGCCAATTTATCACCTACTGAATATTCTGGTGCCTTCCCCAGTGGCACACATTTCGTCTCTTGCCTGGAATACACTACTGTCCATCACCCCATCTATCCAGATGCTACTGTCCATGGCTCAGCTCAAATGCCACCTCCTTCTCAAAGTCTCTTTACTATTCAACAAACAGGATATGATGCATTTCTTCCTCCATGAGAACAGATCTAAATTATTTTTCTCTCCTTTGAATATCCTACGCTGTCTGGAATCTGGTCTTAACCAGTATTTGTTAACTGATTCATTCTAAATAACTTCCTCAAAATATGATTATATTTGCAAAGCTCTTGAAAATAAGGTAATGATCTGTAGCTGTTATTATAGCCACACAATGGAAACTTCAGAGCATCTAGTATGTTGTCATTGGATCCTTTTTTTTTCCACAGAAGACCAAACTAGGTCATTTCAAACCTCAATCACCTTCAGAGGCATTCTAGGAAGAGTGCTCTAAGAGTCAGCAAAGAGATCACCTTCCTGGATTCCTGACTTGTTGTCCATGTCTGCTACTGTATCCAATTCAGGCAAATGTGAACTGGAGAAATGAACTAATCATTAGCACCACCCAAACAAAATGAGAGCAGTGCTTTTCTTATGTTGGTTGGATATTCAGGTTCCAAAGGAGAGAAAGAGGAAAAATGAGAAGGAAAATACAGCCTACAGCCATCAATTGCCCTCCCTTCAAACGTGCTTTTCTGCCTTTCCTGTTTCTGGTTTTCACAAATATGTGATGGCACCAGAATGTTTGGCAGGCAGTCACTAAGGATTGAAAAGATGGTTTGCTGTAGTCTGATGGGATATTTACTGGCATGCTTTATCACCTGGACTCTTCTGAGTCCCATTTTGTTTTCCCATAGCACGTTTCTTTGCTAGATTAAAAAGTTCCGTAAGTGGTACCCTGCCTGTAAAATTCTATCTTAATTCAGAGCTAGGTCTCATAATAAATAATGCAGTCCCGTTTCTAGGTCCAGTAACATGAGCTATGTATTTCATAGGCTACACTTAATGAATCTGCTCATATCCTCAAAAGATATGCTATTTGGGAAAAGGAAAACTGAGTTATGGGGAGTGAGTGTAAAACCCAATAGCAAATGGGCAGAAAAGAGGATGTGGAAATTTTAGTTTTCCAAGCATTCATTAATTCTTTCATTCACTCATTAAACTGACAAATATTGACCATTCTCTATGTGTCAGTGCTCAATAGTGTCATTTATTCAATTAGTCAGTTTATACATATTTACTGACCACTTATTTTCTGCTAGCTAGTAAACCACTAGTTATAACTTTTTGAAGCAAAAAGTTAATGAATATAATTTGAATAGGAAACATAAAGATGAAAAATTATAAATATTAAAACAAATAATATCGCAAAGCATCATGAGTAAATTTGAATAACTGTTCTAACGCCAAACTTGTTTTTATGACTTAAAATATCTTAAAGTTTTATTTCATATGTGATTGATCTTTCCTCATATCCCAGGTAATTTGTTGACTACCAGGTGTATGCCATTGAGAACAAGCTTAGTTACAAAGGAAGCAATTGAGACTTTGAGCTCTTGAGGCAACAGATGGGAATATGTGCGTAAAAATCTAAGTCCAGTGTAAACTTAGCACATATGGACATAAGTATTATTATTATCCAAATGGCAGTCTAGGGTATTTTCTTAATAGATTCTTTTAAAATCCTTTTTTACAGTTGTGGACCTTTTCTAGACCAATAGTCCTTAAGGAGAGGAGGGGATTTTGCCTCTCAGGGACATTTGGCTACATCTAGAGACATTTTTTATTTTCACAGCTGGGGTGGGGAGGTGCAGAGTGGGCAGCGCTACTGGCGTCTGGTGGGCGGAGGCCAGGGATGCTGCACAAGAGAGGTCTCCACAACAAATTATGCTCCCCAAAGTGTCAGGAGTACTGAGTTTGACAAACCCTGCTCTTAGTCACCGTTTTTCCTTCTCTTGGAGTGCAATATGACCCAAAGATACCAAGGCCAAGCCAGGTGTTCTGTATGGCAGCCTGCTGCACTGAAGAGTGCTCCCTGTTTGCAAGCTCACAACTGTGGCTGCCCTTCTGGTTAGCCTGGGCTAGTTGTTTCAACCCTTAGAGATTATATTCTATCAAAAAATAATCTGCACAATATGGATCATAGCTGCCTCACAGGGTTGTGGTGAACACCGAATCAAGTATCCATATACCTATTCAGTAAAAGTTAGTCTCTTTCCTCCTTCCAACTGCCCATCCATCCACCTGCCTTTCCTTTTCCCTCTCAATACTGTGTCTCCCACCCCCAAGTCCCAGGTTGTTTCTTTTAAAATGTTTTAATTCCTTTGGTGGCAAAAATCAGGCTCCGGCTGGGAAGTGAGTCACCACTCAGCAGCGAAAGGAGCTTGTTTTTCTTTCTCTGAATGCATTTCTTAATAATTTCGGACTGATCCTTCAGCCACTTGTTGGTCAAATCCTCTCTGAATGTTTAAGACACACTGAGTGAGTTCTGTGGCACCAAGACGTGTTCCAATTGTTAGGAATGAGAGTGTTTTAAATACCGAAAATAACCGGAGGGCAGAGAGCCCTGAAATCCTATGTTACATAAGCAGATGTTGGAAGAGCAGCGAGGCTGGTGCTGAGGTTCCTTTCTCAGCGAGCCGAACTCCGCTACTCCTCCCAACCTTGCTGGATTTACCTTAATGCCGCAGAGGTCTCAGAGGGGCCCCTGAAGGCTGCACACCACAGGCAGCACAAATAAGCCTCGCCTGGAGTGAGGAGGGATGGGGCTGCGGGCAGAGGGACTGCCTGGCTCCTGGCTGCGTCTGTCCCCTCGGGCTCCCAGTCCCGGTTCACTGGGCACTTTTGCTGTGCCACTGGGACGCCCTTTGCTGGTTTAGGAACCTGTCAGTTCTCCTGAACAACTATTGAGCTTTGCAAACGCACATAAAATGCCTTTAGTAGTAACCTACAACTCCCCCCCCTCCCCAGAAAAAGTCATGCGAAAATGGAAAATAATCCAATTCCCCTTTCCTCCCAGATCGTGCCCCTCCTTTTCTCTTGGTCTTTTCTCTCTCTGTCTCTCTTTCTGTCTCTCGCCTCTCTCCATCTCTTCCTCCCTCTTCTCCCACTGTCTCTCTGTCCCTCTTCCTCTCTTCTTTCTCTCCCTTTCTCTCTCTCATCTCCCTTTTCCTCCCTCCATCCTTCTCTGTCTCCTTCCTTCTCTCTCTCTCTCTCTCTCTCATGCTTTCTCCCACTTTCTCTCCCTCCCTCCCTCCTCATCTCTCCCTTTCTCTCTCTCTCTCTCTCTCTCTCTCTCTCTCTCTCTGTCTCTCACCTTCTCGCTTATCTGTCTCTTTCTTTCCCTCTCTCCCTTCCACCTTCCTTCCCTGTCCCTGCTTTCGCCCTCTGCCTCCCTCCTTCTCTCGCTCGCTCCATTCTTTCTCTTCTCTCTTCCTTTCTCTCTGTCTCTCTCATCTCCTCTTTTGTCTCAGTCTCCCTCCCCCCATCTTTCTCTCTCCCCCCTTTCTTTCTCTCCATCCCTCTCTCCCTCTCTCTCTCCTGTTCGTTTTCTCCCCAACCTTTTCCCATCTGGGATCTAAATCCCTCTATTTATCTCCTCTCTTTTCTCTCCTCCGCCCTCCCGCTCTCTTCTCCCCTCCTTCCTCCGCTGTCCGCCCCCTCCCC